>SNQJ01S0048581.1:80439-110940 GCA_010110895.2 Picea sitchensis
ATGATACATTTCTATTATATTATTGAATATCTGCAATATCTCTGTGCATTTCTTTATTATATCTCCGCTCTCATTTCATGCCAAAAATAATCCAGATCAGTCAGGGTCAAACTTCGGAAGCCACTTCTCTGGATGTTTGGGTAAGGGATGCTTTGCTCCAGGTATAGCTACTGCATCCTGGTCAAGCCAAGGTCTGGCAGGGTTTTTCTGGTTGGCCATTGGTGTAGTCGGTGTGGAAGGCTGAGAAGGGGAACTGCCTTTGTCAGAAGAATCTCCTCCAGAAGAAGAAGGAGATGATGGAGGTGGCGAGGGAGGTATTCCAGATCCTCCTGCAGCAGGAGTGAGGATTGGATATATAGGGTTCACAGTGAGGTTAGTGCCTTCGAGTTGTTCTCTGATATCAGAGAAATCTAAAGGTTGGTCCAGAGGTTGATTTGGTTGCCTCAAACGGGCTAAGGCAGTATGAGTTCTTATGAGAGATTGTCCGACAATCTCTTGTATGTCACCACCTATAGGATTTGGGGTTGTTGGCTCAACTGTGATCCATGGATCGTCTTTTGATGTGGTTTATGTTTGAGGGGGAAAGTTGTCATTCGAATGACTTCTTGTCACTATAGGTGAGCGATTAGGTGGTGGAGGAGTCTTACGACCGCCTTGTGCCATTAATAAATTTCAGGCCCTCCTTCTAGCGCCATTTGTTGACGGGCGTAAATGAACGCTCACCAACTGGAAGAGTGGATCTGGTTCGGGGTTGTCTAAATAACCCAAGCCATTTGGGATAACCCGCCCTGACGGGTTTAGCAGCTCCATTAGCCAATATAAGTCCTAGAAAAACAAATGAAAAATACACTAAGAAACTAATCTAAATAAAGACAATAATTAAAACAAACTAATAAACAAATGTAAACTACATATATACAATCTATTACCTAAATAATACAATTATAATTCTACAAAATTAAATGTTTAATTATTAACAGAATCAACTTCAATTACAAATATACAATATTTACAAATTACAGATTTAAATTAAAACCTGGAAAAATCATTTGTAATCTGTCCTAAGACAACGAAACTATTGTTTTTTTATTTTGATTTTTATAATTTTATGAAAAAGAAATAGAATAGAAAAAAACTATCTAAGTTAAGCGACCAAAATAATAACTCTAACTATGAATCTAAACTAATACATTTATCTAAACTACTTAAATAACACTAATTAGCTAACCTGTAATAACGCTTTCCAATTTGTCTTGTGTAAGGATGCAGTTCAACTGTTCGATGGGAGGAAACCCACACCAAATTCTCTGCAAGCCTCTTGTAAACCAAAAGCAGCAGTGCTCTTTGAGTATCAATAACAGAACAAACAAGACATAAAATTGAAAGCAATCTTATGATTTACAAATCATCGCAGTTAGATAAATCTGTGTGCAAAGATCTATACAAAATGATTCATTTAACGAAAAAGGTAAACCTGTAATTCATTAAGCTGAAGCAGAATAATTGTTGTATTTTTAAATGAGAGATATCAGATATGGACAACATATAAATCAAATCACATCAACATGCAAACAATTATGATAGCTAAAGTAGTCGATAATTAATTGCAAACTGATATGCATAAAACTTGAAAGAAAAGTTTGATATTTTGAAAGCGAAAGTTGTTACAAGACATCAACTTTCATCTCAGTCTGAATCATAAATCCATAGTCTGGTTCTCTCCACAATGAAGATGATGGTATTACAAAAAATTGACAAGTATTTAAAGACTTCCCACAGGGTAAAACATCCCTGTGGGAATTATCAAAACAATTTACACAAATCTGGGGATAATATCCCAATCTTCTAACTCAAGCTAACAACCTAAAACAAAACCATATCCAAAGTATCTCCTAAACTGCTACAACATGCCCAATTGATCATTGTAATTCGCATGCACCTGAAAGAGGACAAGAATATACAATATTAGAGGATATTTTATTGATAAAATTGACAAAAATCTAATTTTAAGACTAGCTACAGAATCTTGCGATTCTGTAGCTGGTCTAAATTGAACACATAATCGTTTCAAAACTAATTCAAATCTTAAAGAATTATATTCAACTGATTCAACCAAATCTTCAATCACTAATGCCAAATAGAGTGAATCAAACCAAAACTTGTATGCAAATTGAAACAAATGAAATTGTAATTGAATTAATCAATTGGTAATAGGATATATGGGATTTGTCAAACATTTGTTATTGCCAATTGGGAGCAGACATAATCGATTGACATTTGGGGGACCAACGAAATCATCACTTGAATCAATTTCAAAACGGACTATTAGCCGAGTTTTTCATACGAATTCAACAGAGACAAAATATGTCAATCTGATCTTGACAAAATCTTTTTTGAAAATCAAAACCAACAGAGCAGCATCAAATCTATTTTCGATACCAATCCAACTCATGCAAGCAATCATGGTAACTCAAGACACACGACAATCGTTTGCAAATCGAACAAAAAAGGAACGAATCGAAACAGTTTGGAGACGACATAATCGTTATGTAAAATCGTATCAATCAACACAGCTCCATGATTTTAGTAAATAGATCTTTTGCACAGGTCGAATGTAATCAAAATTCAAATGAAAATATTGATTCAATACAAAACATAGTCGTTTCTGGTAGATCGAGGTCAACAGGGTTGTTTTGAGTTAAACAAAACTAATCAAGATCAAACCCAATCGACTATCTAAATCAGACGAACATAATTGATTCAAAAACAAGCCAAACAGAATGAAAAACCAATCGATTGCTAATACTAAGCTGGGCACGACAAAATCGTATAACCAAATCATATCTACATTTAATTTTAGCAAAATGAATCTACTGTACAGGATCCACAACAAAATCATCTAAACTATAACAAAATCATTTCAAATGTGTTAAAGGGAATAGAGCTTATTTGAAAGCAAAACCCAATCTGTTATATTAATTCAAACAAACTTACAAAGAAAAATTCATGTTGAAATTCATACCTGAACAATCAGAAAACAACTCGATCATGATAGTTTGGAATTGACAAAGGTTGTTGCCTCTTCGACATTCCTGAAGACAATCGAACCGGTGGTTTTTTGTTTCTTTTCACTGGCTTGTAACCTATGGTTCTCCTTCTCCAGCACTGTCACCTGTTCTTCTAATGCTTTGATCTTTGATTGCAACAGGGGAACGTCAATGTAATAACGCTCTAGCCAAGCGTTACATTCGATACATGATGGTTTCTCGGGCTTTGATAACACAAGCGAGGGTTTGTTTAAGCCAACAGGGGTTTCATTGTGCAACTTTATTCCCGGGTAATTAGGATCGTTTTTAAGGAACAGGGGTAGGTTAGAGACAAAGTCATAGGGTTCTTTAGAGCACAGGCCATGAGAATAGGAGTACTCTTCAGCTAGGAAACGCTCGATATCGGAGTCCGAATCCTCGCTCAACACTATGGGCTTTTGGTCGATATTTTGTTTAGGTTTGTTCCGGGCAAGTATCGATATCAATCAAGCATTTTTCTTCCCTTTACTATTGACAGTAGGATTACCCTTGACATTCTTACTCACAGGATTCTTGACGACATCAGTCTTATCTTTTGTACATAGGTTGGTTATGATGTCGGGTAGGTCGATGTCAGGGCAAACCAAGGGTTTGGAAGGGGGTAAAAGGATATGGAATGGCACGAGTGGCCCAACCATAGTCTCACTGACCACATCCTTGTCGATTTGAATAGTGTCCGGATTAGCAAAGACATTTCTGGATAGAAAGGCTTGCCAATTATCGCCATGAAGACTCAAATGGTAGACGACGATGAGCTTAATCAAGCTGTGATGAAAAAGACTGCTATCATCCTTCTCACGCTTGAATATCTTAGACATCTTGTAAAGACTACGCAAGAAGTAATGTGGCATGTTAAAAGGATAGCCCATGAAATTCATCAACAACTAGAGGTGATACAGAAAAACCAAGCCATACCGACCTTCACAGGTCACAAATTGTTTCACAATTACCAGAAGATCGTGCCACCGGGGTTTGAGGGTAGAAATAGGCATACCTTTATCACAAGACGTAACCTTTTGTGATACGAATAGTAAAGGCCACGACACCTCGTCGACTTTGGAGTTTTTAAACCACCTTTCCCCTGTAGGTGCCAGTCCTGTAGCAGAGCTTATGAATTCTTCATTCAGCTCGAGTTGTATGTCACCTACTTTATCTCGGAAACCATCGAAGGTGAGGGCGAATTGTTCGGAAACACAAAGGTTGAAACCCTCGAACCTCTGTATAAACACCAGCCAACCATTGTTTTCTAAATCTTTACGGGCATTATCGAATAGCAACAGAGCTTGGCTACCATTTGGCTCTATGCATACCACCAGTGCCATATATAGGAGCACACGGTGAACAGGCTGAGTGGGTAAGGGTTCGAACAGAGTATACATAAGGTCGATATCTCACAAACTCACCCGAAAACTAGCAAAGGTGAACCGTGATAGGGGGAAAGAATTAATGACAGAACGTGCGAAGGTGGTGGAGCTAGTTCAGCCCATGCAAAATAGTCATATCCTATAGTACAACCGTCGGCGCATACAATGATTCAAACCACTATTGCATAGGTTAAAAACTATGCCATTTAAACAATTAATAAAATCTATCATACGTGGACCAAACATTTGTGCAAGCAATAGTCATAGTTTTAAAACCAAAGCAATAATTCGAAATCACACCAAAGGTTCGATTATATGAACTATGTGTTGTATGAAATGATTTATAACAAGGGTCTAACCACAACACCAATGTGTTCTCATGAAACCAATGTGTTAAGGGAATCAATCAAAGAACATATACGTCAAATCACCAATGCATCACAAACTCGATCAAAAGAATATCATCACAGTCTTGTAAAACGAAGTCATATTAACAAATAAAGAATGCCAAATGAATAAGGATCTTGGAGTCTTGTCAACTGTATAATGATAAATACATTGGAAATGCAATGGTCATAGAGACAAGTGTAATCATAACAATCCAGCGACGTTTTCAGTGTGACTTTGAAAACAAATTTTTCACGGTTGCAGTCGTGAAAACAAGAACAAGGGGAAGTGGGCAAACGCATATAAAACAATAGTGTCGTCTTATTCGAAGGTTGAGACGAAAATCAACGTTTGTGAAACTCTGGTGTAGGCCGCTTATAAGGACAGTATAAAAATGCGAATTGGCTACCATCAGTTCGTTACAAACACCAGTGGTTGAAGGAGAGCAATTCAGAACCACAAAAAGCCTCACACACACAGGGCGTTCTCCAGTCGACTGAGTGAGAGAAAAAAAAAAAAAACAAGGATGGGTCTCACACGCACTGGCATTACCGTTCTCAACATGCAGGGAAGGCTCGTCTCTTTGTTTTAACTTGGATGAGTAATAAAAAGGAAAACACATCAATATTTTAAATTGGTTAAGTAATACAAAGAAAACACATTTTTTTTTAACTTAGCTGAGTAATACAAACAAAAACAGAGCAATATTTTAATTTGGATGAGTAATAAAAATGAAAACACAACAATCTTTTAACTTGGTTTAGTAATACAAATGAAAACACAACAATATTTTAACTTCGCTAAGTAATACAAACAAAAACGCAACAATCTTTTAACTTGGATGAGTAATACAAACAAAAACGCAACAATATTTTAACTTGGCTGAGTAATACAAATGAAAACGAAACAATATTTTAACTTAGCTGAGTAATACAATGAAAATGCAGCAATATTTTAACTGGGTTGGGTAATAAAAACAACAATGCAACAATCCAAACTTGACACGTAGGGTAGGCTCAAATTTTAGCTTTATGTTGTTGTATAAAAAAAAATGAAATCACCAAACAATCTATTCTCAACAAGAGGACTCAATTCCTATTTTATCTTGTGGTGTAATAAAAAGAACAAGACGAAGACTCCACACAATCCACTGGAGGAAACTATAGGAGGTGTAGGGTTAAGAAAAGGATGTCCCAAGTTATGGAATTTTGAGAGAGCTCAACAAGAAAAAAAACGCATAAATCCATGAGGCACGGAGATATATGGAAATAATCCAAAGTGCAGAGATAGAATTTAGTTTTACAAGTTGGGTGAAAAAGAGGAAAACACTCAAGCATAGAGAGTAAGAAAAACCAAGATGCATCGATTTAAAAAAAAAGGATCCAAGGCGTAGAGATAAAAAAGTAAACCAATCCGTCAATATTAATCCCAGCTAACTACATCAAACGATATTTCTAACCATACCATATATTCAACAATTCCAGCAACACATGAATCTATGTACAATTTCTAACTAAATTACAACTACCAATTTAAAAGCGTACCGTAAGTGAAGGAAAAGGATCTGAAGGGGATGTTCCACTCTTGTGCTATATCCATCTCCTTCTTGATAATCATTGATACCTCACCGATACCACTGAGCCAACGCTAGGGGTACTCCTCTTTTCCCTGAGCTCCCTCAACGACAAAGGGGCCACGCACACAAACCAAAAAAAGCTAGCTCCCAGCTCACCTCGCAAGGCCAAGCTACCAGTATCTATTTGATATGGGTATCCCAACTCCCACAAGAAAAATTAGTCAAGAGTAAAATCCGATAGCATAACCTTACGCATACCAGACATGATCCATTCCCCTCCTCCGCCATTTCTTTTATAGAGTTCTCTTAGTGACTAGTTGCCAAAATGCACATTATTTTTTTTTTTTATTAAATTTTTATTAGGAATATTCTCTCTCGTACACTTGTCACTTGATCCCTTAGTTGCACCATAATTTCATTTAATTAATTTAATTAATTTGGAAATTTCCCTCACCCACCTAAAAGCATTCCTAAAAACACTCCTCTATGTCCCTTTATTCCCTTATATTCTCTTAATGACTGACACCTTTCTTAAAGCTTAGTTGAGTTCGAATTTGGAAATTTCTCTAGCCTAGATTCTTTTATATGTTCCACATTCCTTTTGTATTTAATTTTCCATTTTTTGGTATAAGTTCTAAATTAGTAAGTTTTGCACATAGGCAACAATTAATTTTTTTTGGATAAATTCTTTCTCCTTTAATTTTTCTCTAGCCCCACTTTATTAATTAATTAATTAGTTTTAGTTCTCATACACCAATTAGACCTTTTCTCTAAGTTCAACTAGGCTTAGCAAAATTGTTTTTAAGGTTACTCATGCAACAGTTATTTTAAGGTTGACCAAGTTAAAATGAGATATTGTTTTCTAGGTAGCTAGGTTTATTGACTCACTAGTGTTAAAAAATGCGACATTCCCTTCAATACGTAGTACATGCTCCAAGGGTTCTACTTGCCTTCATTGTTGTTTCATTTATGTGACATGCCCTTCAAGATGCACTACGTGCTCCAAGGGTGCCACTCTCTTTTTGACTGATTTTGTTAGACGTCAAAGCCTTAGAGTCAATACTATGTCAGGAGACCTTGTGGGAGACTAAGGGCCTCTAAGGAATAAGGACCCTGACTTATTGCATGCTCCTTAGAATCTTCATGAGCGACTGTCTTAGTATTCCCTCACAACATCGTGGATCTCTCAAACTAGGTAATCGTTAACCTACATTTCAAGCCTCAACGGGAGTGCTAGTAGGATGTGGCAGGGCTACTGCCACACCTCTCCCTCAATTTTATGGTTTTCATGCATGAACCCTTTACTCCAAATGTGAGTCTGATTAGCAATCTATCATTAGCCTGCATCCATCAACGCAACATGTCAGCGATCTATAATAAACATCATAATATACCAGTCATATGTCACATATGAAATAAAAAAAATAATCAAAACATAAATAGTTCACTCCCTGACTCGATCCAGATTCTAAGGGGGTCCATCGATGTCATCGACATCCTCAATCTGTCATGAGTCCTAGACACTTAGGACAAACTAGTCGATAGCACCTGTCAACACATATAATAAAATAACATATAATCATATCCACAACATCATCATAATCCATAAGTGAGACAATCAATCATATAATGAACCAGATCACTTGCACACAAGTGTCCTCAAGGAATAAGTAACATCAGGTGTGTGCAAGAGAAGGATGTTACATACAACCCCTCTTGTTTTAAAATTCATCCCAAAGTTTCATAGTATACAAGTGCATAAATAAAGTATCTAACAATATATAAATGTCTAGCTATCAAACAAAAATGGAAACTGCTGACACATATCATATGTGTCCTCATAGGTAGCCTAGTGTGTACTATAATTGTCCCACTAGACCCTCACCTGACTATTGTTTGATGTTGTTTTTGTCGAATGCGAGGGTAAAGAATGTGTATTAGCTCCGCCATGAGCACACCCTTGTCCGATACCTAGAAAAAACTCAAGTCAATCACATGTGTAGGATCACTAACATAATGTCTCAAGACATATACATGAAAAACATCATGCATATGCCTCAAATAATCAGGAAAGGCTAGTCGAGAGGCCATGGGACCCTTCCTTTCCACAACATTGAAAGGTCCCTCTAACCTCATAGATAGTTTAGTACCCTTTCCAAACTTTATCAAACTCTTGTGCGGTTTGACCCACAAGAAGAATCGATCACCAACTTCTTAACTGCGTTAGTGCAATACGCATTGACATAACTCTTTTGTCGTTCCTGCGCTTCCTTTATCCTTTGTCTTGTCGTTTTCATTTTATCTTTCATTTATTGGATCACTTCTGGTCCTACTAGGACCCTATACTAAAGCCGATCCCAACTCAAAGGTGTGCAACATGATCTCCCATAAAGAAACTTGAATGGCGCCATCTTAATGGTGCTTTGATAATTGTTATTGTATGAAAATTATACCAGTGGAAAGAACTCTTCCCAAAGCCTTTGTTCTTGGAAACTAGTGTAAAATTGTCCTGTAAACACTAATCCTCAATCAGATATGATCCTCTTATGCATGCCATGCAACCTAAAAATCTCCTTGATGAAAACTCTAGATATGTCAGGTGCCCGATATGTCGTACGCACATGCATAAAATGTGCACTCTTCATTAGAGTGTCAACTACCACGAAAATCCATTCATTCCCGTTTGTCGTCAACGACAATCCAATGATGAAGTACATCGAAATGACCTCCCATTTCGATTACGGAATGGAGTGTGGCTATATTAATCATACCAATTGTCTATGTTCATCCTTCACTTGCTGACATTCTAGACATGTTGCCACATAGTTGACTATGTATGCCTTCATTCCTTTCCAGGAGAATAAGAGTTTAAGGTTTTCCCTCATCTTCGTGACTCCTAGATGAGCCATGTAGACTTCTCTTATGAGCTTCATTTAATATCAAAATTATTAACTCATCATTGGTGGATACATAAATCTGGTTATTGTATATCATTAATCCTTCATTGCCCACAGTGAATCCCTCAAATTTTGGTACCAACATTGTGGTTTTTTCGATAAATTCCTTAACCTCCTTATACCAGTCATCGTCGTGCTGCAAAGTTAGAATTTTTTCATGTAGATTTTTCTAAAGTGGTATCAACGAAAATATGTGTGGTCCTTGACTCAACACATCAACCACTCTATTCACTGTTCCTTTTATCTAGGTAATCTTGAAATCGTACTCGCTAAGTAGTTTTGACCAACGCCTTTGTCGCGCGTTCAAGTTTCTTTGTGTAAAAATGTGTTGTAAACCATACTGGTCGGTTTTTAGTTTGAATTTCCATCCAATCAATTAGTGTCTCAAAAATCTCAAGGAATACACAATGGATAATTACTCCAAATCGTGCATCACATAGTTCTCCTCAAGCCTTCTTAACTTTCTCAAGATGTAAGTGATCACTTGACCATATCACATCAAGATTCGGCCTAAGCCTTCCTTGGATGCATGGGTGTATACCAAGAAGTCCTTGTCCATATTGGGGATCTTTAGTATCGACGTTGTCGCCAACATCTCCTTGAGCCTTCAAAATTCTTCTGTGCATTTCTCGGTCTATACAAACTTCTTGTTTTTCTTCTGCAATTTCGTAATCGGATTTTCTATCTTCGAAAATCCCTTGACGAACCATCAATAATATCTCGCAAAACCCATGAAGATATGCACTTCTACAACATTCATCGACACAGGCCATTCCATAATATCCTATACCTTTGTTGGATCCACAACAATACCTTCGTTGGAGATGACATGATCTAAATAGTGAATCTTTGATTGATAAAATGATCATTTAGACAGTTTTCCAAACAATTGTTTCTCTTGTAGAAACTGTAGTAACAAGCGTAAATGTTCATCATGTTCTTCTATCATTTGATATTATATCAAAATATCATCGATGAATACTTGAACAAGATTGTCCAGGTATTTGTGGAACACCCTATTGATCAAGCTCATGAATACCCCTAGGGCGTTTGGCAGTCCAAATGATAAAACAGTAAACTCGTAATGTCCAAAACTCATCTTAAAGGTGATATTAGGAATGTCTTCCTCCTTGATCCATAACTAGTGATACCCTGATCTCAAGTTGATATTCGAGAATATCGTCGCACACTTCATCTAATCAAACAGATCATCTATCCTTGGCAACTGATTCTAGTCATTGATCGTTTACTTGTTCAATTGACGATAGTCAATACAGAGTCTCCACAAACCATCCTTATTCCATATTAAAATAGCAGGTGCACCCGATGGTGACACACTTGGACGTATAAGTCTTATATCCAACAACTCCTTCAGTTTCATTTTCAACTCCTATAACTCAGGGGTTGACATCCGATAAGGCATTCTTGCTATTGGTTCAGTTCTAGGTTTTAGGTCGATGGTAAATTCCAATTCCCTCTGAGGAGACAGCCCTAGTAACTCCTCTGGGAAGATGTCCATAAATTCCTGTACTACCAAAAGGTTTTCTAGTCCTTCTACCACTCCTTTTTCATTCAACGCAAGAATCACATATAGCTTGCATCCCTTGTGCATGCTCTTCCAAAGATGTAGGGAAGAGATGAAGCTTAGGGAAAATCCTTGGTTCCTTCCTACAATCACATGTCTCTGTCCCTCATCATCAACCAAACTCAACCATTTTTTCTTATAGTTGAGTATCACCTCATACGATTCCAACCAATCCATACCGATCACGATGTCATAAGATCTTAAGATAGTGATGTACATGTTGGACTTCGTGAAAAAATATCCTAGGTTAAGGGTACAACCTATAATCCTTCCTCCAACCTTTTGTTTGTCTCCCGAAGCCATTTATATGAAGCTAAACTTGTCCTATTCAAATTCCTTTACCTTAATTATTTTTAGCATTGCACCAGAAATAAAGCTCTTTGTAGCTCCTAGATATATCAAAATACCAAGGGTATAGTCAGCGATGTTACCTAATGTCTCGAGAACCGTAGACGAGTGCTCGAACTGGTGGTTATTCATCGTTGCATGAATTCAATGGGCCTTGCCAAAATCGCCTACGGTAGTTTGTCCAGCTGATCTCGATGCCCTAGTCTTCTCAACTGGGAAGTCATGCTGGTATTGTCTCTCTCCACAAGTCCAACACCCGGTCTTCATTCCAGTACTCCTGGTCCCTAAAGTAGAAGCTAACGAACCACTGGCCTGAAACCCTAGTCTGTTTTGTTAAACAGGATTGAACTGTTGGTGCTGGGGTCGACGTTGTTGCGAGTGTGGTGGTACTCTGTAGGAATTTTGCTGCTGAGGCGTTAGTCACTATGGTGTAGTGAATTTGGATCCTCTTGGAGTGCCTCGATACCCTGGTGGATATCTAGTTTGTGTCTAATGTTGCTATTTAGCTTATGTCTCATGTCCCATTGGTCTCACTGAAGTTCTCCTTTGACCCCCGCTAATGAGTTCCTCCTCGGCTATGAGGACCTTCTGGACAACATTGTGCAACGTTTGAGGCATCATAATCCTCACTTTCGCACTAATTTTGACATTAAGGTAGAGAACAAACTTTTTGACCTCAATCTTCTTGGTATTCAAGTGTGGGGCATACCAAAGTAGCTCCATGAAACGGGTCTCGTACTCGGGCACCATACAACCGCCCTATCGCAAGACATTCAAGTGATTGAGCTGACGCTTAATGAATTCCACCGATAGATACCTCTCTTGGAACCACTCCTCGAACACTTCCCATAACATGTCTTCGACAACCATGATTAATTGTGGGGGGAGCGTCTTCCACCAAAGTAGAACACTCCCCTTCAGCTGAAATACCACCATGCGTACCTTCATGTTGGAGGTATAGTTGAAAAGTGAAAAGAACGTCTCCATATTCTCCAACCATGCCTCAGTGGTTGCATCATTCGTGGCACCAAAGAACTCAGGAAACTTGACCTTCTCGAGTTCTGGGTGAATGGTACCAGTACTAGTTAGGGCGTACGGTGGACCCTCGGGGGGTGTCAATGCCCTGGCCTCATCTCTATCCAAACAGATAATCATGGTCTTTGATGTCCTCTGAAAGGACCTCATCAACCCAACCACATATACCACAACTATCTGTTCTTTTCCAATGACTTGTTCTTCTCCTTGGGGGTTAAACCCCTTGGGTGTGGATGATACTGGAGGCTTCGCGCATCCTCCCCTAGTACCCCATCATCTTCCTACATGGAATCCTCTAAGCATGATTACCTGCATGAATACAAATCAATTTAATTAGCGACATTTTATAATCAAGTGTCTATTCAGTGGAAGTCATAATGATCCTAAGTCGTGGGTTGAATTGGCTCTACTAGCATATGTAACGGCCCGAACCATTACAAGACAAAAATGTCGTACATGTGGTAATTTTTTTTGTTAAGAATTGGGACAATAATGTCAATAATAAATTCATAGCAACACAAATCGACGATATCATAATGAATGAATTTCATGCGGCACATAAACATAAAAATCATAGCATATTAGCACATCATGAAGCTTGAAGAAATTTATGAACATCTACTCAGATAAAGAATATAAATGACTACCCATCCATCCTAACCTGCAATGGTTAGGACCTCAAAGACACATAAGCAATAGTCAAGCCCTGGTTCCCATTGATTTTGACCATTTAAGGTCTCAGGACTAGCGACTGTTCTAAGGAACAAGGAGTTGTATGCATCCCATCTGACACAATCAATTCCTAGCTGGCTAAGCTAAATAAAATCATCAACGATCAACCAGGCGATAATAATTATAATAACCAACACATGTAACATAAAACTTATATGGCACAAGAGAACTTAAGTACTAAATCCATCCAACATCAACATAAGTCAAGGTGCAAAAATATAGTTATCAAGTTTTAAGGCGCAACAAATCTACTTAAATTCCAGGCGCGCGATTATATCAATGATCAATTACAATACTCCACATCATAATCAAGGTAACCACATGATCTAGTTCCAAATAACATAATTCACTTATTGATCAACATGCACAATTAATCATTCACAAGGATAATACAGTAATGTCGAGGTCAGTCTGCTAGAAAACTTAGGCGTAAACATTAAGCATCAAGTTAGCCCATAGTGAAAGCAATCTAAACACCTATTCACTAGCTTAAACCAAGGTGCAAGGGAAATCAAAATTAAAAATCAAGCATCCACATATGTTAGTGGAGAAATATAATTTAAGTAATAAAATGATCATATAACAACATATATATGTGGTGAATAGAATCTAAGTAATACAACGATCTCGCATCAATGAATCTAAGCGATGAAATATAATTTAAACATTACAATGATATCGCATCCATATCTAAGTGGCAAAATAAATGTAATTATTACAATGATCTCGCATCAATATCTAAGTGGTGAAATAAATTATAATTTTGACAATGATTGTGCATCAATATCTAAGTGGCGAAATAAAACATAATTATTACAATGATTGTGCATCAATATATAAGTGGCGAAATAAAATTTAATTATTACAATGAGCGCGCATCAATATATCTAAGTGGTGAAATAAAATTTAATTATTACAATGATTGTGCATCAATATATCTAAGGGGTATCTTCCAAGTCTTAAGTCTTAAATGTGCAATACTATTATTATTCATCTTGTGCGCCAAATATATTATATCCATCTAGCAACTAAAGGTGAAAGCGACAACCAGGAGCACAAGTTGATCATCATAGAAAAATGATTTAATTATAAACAAGCACACTATAACTTTAATCTTAGTTAGTTGTACTTGTATCTGAATTATAGTTGTAAGCAAATTATATTCTAATTATAATTCTAACCCGAATTAAAATTAACTGGAATATAATTTTTAAAAATGATTTTAAACTGAAATGAAATCTAAACTTTAAAATAATTTCAACTGAATTATATTCTCATTTACAATTGCAACTAAATTTCTAAATCTAAATTAATATTGCAACATAATTAAATTAAACCGAAATAAAATTTCAACTGAAAATAAAATTTATATGTAATTCTCACGGTTCAATCAACCACATAGAAGGGACTTGCGGGTTATCAAGAGGAAGATCAAAGTTATTAATTGGGGGTTCCTATAGTAAAATCGTGTCGAGGGGCGGGTGAGGATGTAAAAAGAAAAGGGAGAACACAACCCAACGCTTCCAAAAGAGAGAGGAAAACACAACAACAATCGCTGAGGTGTTCCACAAGTTGGCTGGGAGAAATTAATAACTAACAAAGATAAAGTAATTTCTTTTAACTAGGCAGGCATAGGGACCTCTGCCATGAATTTTTTTGTGGGGAGAAAGAAAAACAATGGGTAAAAAGATAATACAACACAGGGCAAGAGTGAATTTTGTTGGTCAATCCCAACACATCCTCGCAGAGACAGGAGTTCTTAACACAATCCAATCACTAATATTTCCTTCTCTGCTCACACCCAGACATTCACGACAATTTTTAAAGATGGTTAAAACAATTAAGACCCAAACACCAAGTCGTTCATCTAGCACACACTGGGTAAACATGAGTGGCTGAAGGAGAGAGATTCAACAACGCGACAGGCCTCACACACACAGGGCATTCTCCGGTCGGCATAGTGAGAGCAAGAAAACAACAAAACAAGGATGGATCTCACATGCACTGGCATTACCATTCTCAACACGTAGGGAAGGATCATCTCCTTGTTTTAATATGGCTTATTTTTTTATTTTTTTTTACTAGGGGAATCGGTAACAACGGCAGTATCGTACTCGCGTGACACGGGGTCGAATCCTGTCGGCTGCCTTATAAACCCTAGGGAGAAACGCACAGCCCGCAAGCACGCCCTCCAAGTAAATCGGGGTGAGAATCGACCTTGAGACCTCATTTTACATAGTTCCTTCCATTTACACGGCATTTGCCAATCGGTCTACACCCCTGCGGGCGTTTTAATATGGCTTATTAATACAAATGAAAATGCAACAATATTTTAACTTGGCTAAGTAATACAAATGAAACGAAACAATTTTTAACTTTGGTGAGCAATACAAATGAAAATGCAGTAATATTTTAACTTGGTCGAGTAATACAAACAAAAACACAACAATATTTTAACTTGTCTCAGTAGTACAAATTAAAACACAACAATATTTTAACTTGGTTGAGTAATACAAACGAAAACACAACAATATTTTAACTTGGCTAAGTAATACAAACAAAAACACAACAATCTTTTAACTTGACTGAGCAATACCAACGAAAACACAACATTCTTTTAACTTGGCTAAGTAATACAACAAGAATGCAACAATATTTTCACTGGGATGAGTAATAAAAATGACAATGCAACAATCCAACCTTGACACACAAAGTAGGCTCAACTTTTATCTTTATCTTGTTGTATATAAAAAAAAATTAGATTTCCAAACAATCTATTCTCAACAAGAAGCCTCAATTCCTATTTTATCTTATGGTGTAATAAAAAGAAAAAGACGAAGACTCAACTCAATCCACTTGAGGAAACTACAAGAGGTACAAGGGTAAGGGAAGGGTGTCCCAAGTTCTAGAATTTTAAGAGAACTCAACCAGAAAAACAACGTAGAAATCCATGAGGTGCAGAGATATATGGAAAGAATCCAGAGCACTGAGATAGAATTTAGTTTTAAAAGATGGGCAAAAAAGAGGCAAAGAATCAAGCAGGAATAGTAATAAACACCAAGATGTGGCAATAAAAACAAAAGGATCCAAGAAGGATCAAAATTTTCCAAGGCGCAGATAAAATTTAACGAAGGTGCAGAGATAGAAAAGTATACCAATCCGTCAATATTAATCCCAGCTAACCACATCAAGCGATATTTCCAACCATACCATATATTCAACAATTCCAACAACACATGAATTTATTTACAATTTGTAACTAAATTACAACTGTCAATTTAAAAGCATACCATAACCGAAGGAGAATGATCCGAAGAGGTTGTCCAACGCTCATGCTCTGTCCAGCTCCTACTTGCTAACCATCGACACTGCACTGGTACCTCCCAGCCAATGCTATGGGTACTCTTCTTCCCCTTGAGCCCCCCGAGCTACAAAGGGGCCATGCACAAAAACCAGAGAAAGCTAGCTCCTTGCTCGCCTCGCAAGGTCGAGCTACCACTCTCTATTCGAGCTGGGTATCCCAACTCCCACAAGAAAAAACAATCAAGAGTAAAATATGAAAGCATAACCTTACGCATACCAGACGTGATCCATTCCCCTCCTTCGCCATTTCTTTTATAGATTTCTCTTAGTGACTAGTTCCCAAAATGCACATTAATTTTATTTTATTAATTTTTTATTACTAATATTCTCCCCTGTACACTTGTCACCCGATCCCTTAGTTGCACCAGAATTTCATTTAATTAATTTAATTAATTTTCTAATTTCCTTCACCCACCTAAAAGCATTCCTAAAAACACTCCCCGATGTCTCTATATTCCTTCACATTCCCTCAATGATTGACGCCATTATTAAAGCTTAGTTGAGTTCAAATTTGGAAAGTACTCTAGACTAGATTCCCTTCTATGTTCCACATTCCTTTTGTATTTAATTTTCCCCTTTTTGGTGTAAGTTCTAAACTAGCAAGTTTTTCACATAGCTAGTAATTTTATTTTTTTTGATAAATTCTTTCTCCTTCAATTTTTTAAATTTGATTTTTCTCCAACCCTCCTTTATTAATTGATTAATTAGTTTTAGTCCTCATACCCCAATTAGACCTATTCTCTAATTTCAACTAGTCTCAACAAAACGTTTTTTAAGGTAAATTTTATAATTATTAAACTTTACTCATGCAACATTTATTTTAAGGCTGACCAAGTCAAAATGAAATATTGTTTTCTAGGTACCTAGATTCATTGACTCACCACAATTAAAAATCAAGACATTCCCTTCAAGACACAGTACATGATCCAATTGTGCCACTCGACTTCATTCATGTTTCATTTATGCAGCATGCCCTTTAAGACGGACTACGTGCTCCAAGTGTGTCACTCGCCTTTTGACTGATTTTGGTAGACGTCGAACCCTTTCAGTCAATAATCCATGAGGAGACCTTGTGGGAGACTAAGGCCCTCTAAGGAGTAAGGACCCTACCTTATTGTGCTCCCCTTAGAGTTTTAGTGAGCGACTGTATCAGTCTGCCCTCACGACATTGTTGATCTATCGAACAAGGTAATCGTTAACCTACAGTTCAAGCCAGGGAAAGAGTGCTAGTAAGCTGTGGCAGGGATGCTACCACACCTCTCCGTCAATATCTCTGGTTGTCGTGCGTTACCCCTTTACTCCAAATGTGAGTATGATTAGCAGGCTATCATCAACCTCCATCCATCAATGCAACATGTCAGAGAGCTATAATCAACATCATAATATACCATTCATATGTCACATATGAAATAACAAAAATACTCAAACCATAAATAGTTCACTCCTTGACTTGATCCAGATTCCAAGGGTTTCCAATAATGCCATCAACATCCTCAATCTGTTAAGAGTCCTGCACACTAAGGAGAAACCAGTCAAAGCACTCATCCACACATATATAATCAAATAACATATCATCATATCCACAACATCATCATAATCCATAAGGGAGATAGTCATTCATATAATGAACCGGATCACTTGCAAGCAAGTGTTCTCAAGGAATAAGTCACATCATATGCACGCAAGAGCAATATGTTACATAATTACAAGTGACTCGTGGTTGTAATGAAATAATGTCACAACCAACACATCAACTTAATTAGTAACGACACATAATCAATAAGCATCATAAATGGCAACACAAGATCAACTCATCATGATCAACTGGAATCATCAATACTTTTAATTGCTCAAATCATCACATAAATATAACATAAGATAACATAAGGATAACATAAATATAATCATAAAGATGACATAAATATAATCATAAAAATGACATAAATATACTACCCGCCCAACCTACCCTGCAAGGTTAGGACCTCCAAGACACATAAGCAATGCTCAAACCCATGATTCATCAAATTGATTTTGACCATTTAAGGTCTTAGGGATGGCGACTATTATTATGAACAAGGAGGTTTCTACATCCCACTAACACTATCAAGTCCAAAATTATCTATGCTAATTCAACAACATCAACGATAATCAATCATGCAATAGCATTCTAATAACCAATCACACATCACTTAAATTCCAAGGCGCAAGAGGATTTAATTACTAAATCAATCATACAACTACATAAGTTAAGGTGAAAAGTAATCAACTTTATTTATTTTCAAGGCACAAAAGAAAAAATCTACTTTACTCCAAGGTGCACGATTAATCAATTACTTAAGTCAACCATAAATCAACATTATTCCCAAGGTGCGCATGTGATCTACATACTGAATTAACATAAATCAACTTCATTACAATGCCCACAATTATTCAAAGGCATAATATTTTAGGCATCATCAATAATCCATGGAGTAAAGCAATAATTACTTAGTTATAGCATTGTCCAAGGCGCAAGGGAAAACAAACGCTCAATCATTTATACATTTACATTTTTAGTGGTGCAAGAAGTAAACTACACACATGACCATGCATACATCACCTTAAGCACGGCGCAAAATAATTATCAATTAATTTTAAGGCGAAAGAGAGTCTAATCTATTAATTTTGGGTCATAAAGGAATAATTAGAAAGAAATAACATGTCAACTTTATTCAAGGTGCACAAGAAAATTTGGTTGCTAATATAATCAATATCCAATTCAATGTATTAAAGTTTTGAACTATAACCAAGTTCGAAAGTAAATCATTCAAAATAAATATTTCTTAGATGTGACTAGTGTGGGCACACTTCATTTGTTTCAATGAGAACAATCTCTTATGACCTTGACTTTATGTCTAATTATTTTGACATAATATGATTCCCCACTATACCTTTTCAAAAAAAACCTCTAAAAGGAAACCGAAAATAATACTATATTCGAGGGAAATAAAATAACCAAAATTAAAATCATCATTAGCTAATGTCATCTCTATGGGTTGTGTTTGTTATATGAACATTTACTAAATATATTGTTTATTTTTTTTATTGAAATAAACCACAAAAAGAAATCCTCTAGATTTTCTAATAGATCCTCTAAATTCATTAGATTGGAAATGATTACACTTTTAACTTGGAGTGATCCCATGGCGTGCATATGTACTATTTATATTCAAGTGTGATCATATCCTTTTTCCTTAGTATGCCTGCTGCAAATTTATCAGTGAGACCTATTATATGTCAAATTTTCAGTCTACATATAGATTTTAAGATGTGTAGTAGATATGGGGTACAAAAAAAATGATTTAGAGTTTGTACACATTTTTATATTGACTATAGTAACTGATATTTGGCAACATAAAAATTCTATGTCTTGTTATTGTAATATGTGAAGGGAAAAAAGCAGAAGTGAAGGGAAAAATGCAGCACGAAAAATGTTGAAGTGAAGGGAAAAACGCAACAATAAAAACACAGAAGTGAAGGGGAAAAACATGGTCATTATTTAAGGAAACCAACAGAGAATCTGAAGTAAAAAAAACGCAGGGATAATTTAACTGAGATGAAAGGTAAACACTGCCAGTAGGAAGATCGAAATATAGGTGAAAATTGAATACCATGCACAGAGATAATTTGGGGATTAACATTTCTAGGAGTGAGTTCTAAAGTTGGGTGAATTTAAATTCCATACACATAGTTATTTTTGGAAATAAAATTTCCAGGAGTGAGCTCGAAGTTTGGGAGAAATTGATGGCCATACGCAGAGGTAAATATCATAGGTATACGCCTGGTGAATCTTTGAGTAAATCCAAGTAAAAGTGTAGATTGCACCATGGAAATTCACATAGAAATACATGCAATTTCACTGAAGAAGACAAGCAAAAATTAGCTGAGGAATGCAAGAAAAATTCGTTGAGGGAAGCATGCAAATTTTGCTAAGGAATGAAAGAAAAATTCTCTAAGGAATACATGCGAATTTTGCTAAGGAATACATGAAAAACTTTGCCAAGGAATACCAATAAAAAAAGGCAAGGAAAAAGTGTTTTGTGAATTTTCCAACATAAAAGAAAGGAATATTTGTTGTGTGAATGTCCCAACGCAAAGGTAAGGAAAAATTGGTTACAAATATGAGCTTGGGCTCTCATATAAAAGCGCAGTGAATCATAAGTAAAACAACACTGAGCATAATGATTAAATCGCAGTGTAATAAAGGTGAAAATCACTAAGCAATAATGGTAAATCGTAGAGATTAAATGGATAAACAATGTAGAGATAAATATGGGAGATAAAATGCCAAGAGGGAGCTCTAATTGGGGAGAAATTTTATTTCCCATACAGAAAGATAAATTATTGATTAAAACGCCAGGAGGGAGCTCAAGTTTGGGCAAAATTTTAATTATGCAGAGGGGAAGGAATTTCGTTCGATTTTAAAAAAGTAGAAGTGAGGTTAAGAATACATTCTAGGTGAACTATTAAAAATTGCATAGATTCATTTACATGCTTGGAGAATTTTAAACATGCAAAGGTGAAACAAGATGGAAACGTCCAGAGAAAACATCTGTACAAAGTTGTTGAGGGAGAAAACTTAGAGATAAAAAAAATGCATAGAATAGAACTAAGAGATCACCACACAAAGATTTAAAATCCATTAAACAAGTGCAGAACCATTTTATTATATATGCATATTACAAAAACAACATCAACCATCTATATTCTAATGACATCCCACAGAAAAAACAAATTCCAGAACCAATGCCCATTCAATGAAGTTTAAATATTTTACATATCAAATCCGAATACAATACAATACTCAATAAAATACCGTAGTTGACGACAATAAGTCGAAGATTTTCTCTTGCGATTATGATCCATCCATCTCTCTGCTTGCTAACCATTAAGACTTCATTGGTACCTCTCATCCAATTCTAGGGATACTCTTCTTCCCCCTTATCCCCTGAGATGCAAAGGGGCCACACACAAACAAAACTAGAATACTCTAGCTCCCATCTCACCTCACAAGGTAAAGCTAACACACACTCTCTCTCTAGTTGGGTGTTCCAATTCTCACAAGTAAAACCCGTCAAAATTTCAACAGCATAACCTTACTCATAGTTGGTCCTCCCCTTCCTCCTCTCAGCCATTTTCTTTATAGAATTTCCTTAGTGACCACTTACCATTTGCAAATTTAATTCGTTTTTTTTTTTTTTTAAATTTTAATTAAGAATTATTCCCCATGTACATTTGTCACCCATTCTTTTAGTTGTACCAATAAATCCATCATTTAATTTAATTAAATGTCAAATTCCCTCACCAATCCTAAAGGTGCTCCTAAAATCACTCCTAGAGGTCCCTTTATTCCCTTTATTTTCCATTTATTTCTGACGCCTTTCTAAAAAAGAGATGAGTTGACATACAGAAGTTCTCTATTTAGACTAGACTTTAGATACCTTTATGTGCTTACCCCTTCTTGTACGCTTTATTCCTTTCTTGTTTTAATTTCTAATTTGGTATTTAATTGCATAAGGTGTATTAAATCACTCTTTAGATTTGTTTCATTTTTTGATTGATTTCTTAAATGGATTTACTTCACCCCTCATTATTTAATTGATGAAATTAAATTTTTTAGTCTTCTCACTAATCTTAGACCTAGGCTTAGTTACATTTTTATTTGCACAAGATTAGACACTTAGGGATTATGATTAATAAATTCATTCTTTAGTTAATTAATTAATCAATTAATTAATTCGGTAGGTGCTCAAGATTTTATAAGATTTAAAATTCGCTCTAAGTTTTCTAGGCCACCTAGATTCATTGACTCATTTTTTTTTAAAATACTATGATGTGCCCTTGAAGACACACTATGTGCTCCAAGGGTTCCACTCGCCTTTGATTTAAATTTTATTTACGTGACGTGCCCTTCAAGACGCACTATGTGCTCCAAGGGTGCCACTTGCCTTTGACTCA
Source organism: Picea sitchensis (assembly GCA_010110895.2). Taxonomy (NCBI): domain Eukaryota; kingdom Viridiplantae; phylum Streptophyta; class Pinopsida; order Pinales; family Pinaceae; genus Picea; species Picea sitchensis. The sequence goes on from SNQJ01S0048581.1 coordinate 102,870, forward strand.
AATTTTAATTACGCGATGTGCCCTTCAAGACGCACTACATGCTCCAAGGGTGCCACTCACCTTTGACTGGTTTTGGTAGTTGTCCAACCCTTGGAGTTGACACTCCATTCAGGAAACCTTGTGAGATACTAAGGGCCTCTAAGGGATAAGGACCCTTCTTTATTGTGTGCTCCTTAGAATCTTCATGAGGGACTCTCTCAGTCTACCCTCACAACATCGTGGATCTCTCAAACTAGGTAATCGTTAACCTACAATTCGAGGCACAATGGGAGTGGTAGTAGGCTGTGACAGGGTTGTTTCCACACCTTTCCCTTAATATTTGGTTGTTTTGCATGGCCCCTTTACACGTTATGTGAGTCATATTAACAAGAAATCGCCATCCGACATCCATCAACAAAACACTGTCAATTATCAATAAACAAAATCATAATATACCCAATTATATGTCACATATGCATACAGGAAATACTCAAACCAATACAATCCACTCCCTGACTTGATTCAGAGTCCAAGGAGGTCCATTGATGCAATCGACATTTTCAATCTGTCAAGTGTCCTGCACACTCATGGGAAACTCGTCAATAATATCTGTCAATAAATATAAATTCAATAACATAACATCATAATCCATAAACATCATCATAAGAATCCATAAGTGAACAAAAAACCATATATTAAAACTGGATCACTTGCACAGAAGTCTCCTCAAAGAATAATTCAATAACTTGTTTTTGCAAGAGAGGGATGTTACATGCACAGTGAAGCTTTAGGTTCTTATCGCAGTTTGCACAGAAAGGTGGAGGAGGAGGTCAGGGTGAGCATGTTGAGGTAGGAGATTCATGGGAGGAGGCAGAGTGACTAGGAGGAGCAATCAGAGGGGTGACCGGGTGAGACAGGGATAGATGGTTCGAAGGCATGTCCTCATTGAGTTCAAGTGAAAAACCAAGAGAATTTCCCATATTGTCAAACCATTAGACCTCGCAAGCCAAAGGGGAGGAACAAGGAGGAAGGTCCATGGTGGAAGAGTGAGAAGAGGGGGGTTACAGGCCAGGTTTAAGTCGACGACCATGCCCATGAGTATTATACCATTCTGTCCCTCACTTAAATTTTCCTCATTTCCTCGACATCATGAGGATGAAGAGGAGAGGTGGCTGCATTAAATGTAAGGAGGAAGGAAGGACACAATGGAGATGGGACTGTGAATCAGGGAAGAATATAATAAGTGGAGAAGCCAAAATATGAGAGTGGACAGGATAACCCTATGCTGAGATAAATAGTCGGAGTAGCCTTCTCGCTTGATGAGACCTGTTGGAGCTCCATCCCATCACCATTACTTCTCCTGTGTGGAGGAGATGGTGCGGGTACTCAACCTGGTGAATAAATTTCTACGAGTTAATTCCCCTCATTAAATAGTTGGGTAGGTTGGGAAGGTGGCAAGGCATGTCGATAGATAGTGCCAGGTGTACTCCTTCCTGCACCTTGGATGCTATTCTCGCGGTGACACCCCATCCAGGGATTAAAAATTTGGAGAACATGGGGTTGGGATTTGATTCACTTATGTGTGCACGACTCACAATATTAATTAATAAAATATCTCTGCGTGAAACCACACATTCAACCACTACCTCAAGGTTCCCCCATGGCTCTAGGTTAGGCCCTCATGAGAATTGAACCTTTCCTAATGGTGAAAAAATCCTCGCTTTCCACCATTGGATCCAACCCCTTTTGGCTTCAAATTTGGAGAACATAGGGGTCAGATTTGATCCACTTATGTGTGCATGGGTCACAATATTATTTAATATAATATCTCTGGGTGCAACCACACATTCGACCACTACCTCAAGGTGTGCCCATGGCTCCAGGTTAGGCCCTCATGGGAATTGAACCTTGCTCAAGGGTGAAAAACTCCTCACTTTTCACTATTAGATGGTTAAGTACATTTATATTTTTTTATGTTTCTATAATGGTGACAAATAATTGATAATAATAAATCATTTTTTTATAAGGGTATTTTGATTTGTAAAATATAATATTTATTTATTTTCATAGTAAAATAAAAAATCTATAGAATCATAATTTTTTTTAAATTTAAATATTTTATTTATCATTTATATGATGATGATGATGATGATTAACGTCCACTAAGACCGAATTGGTCTATCGGACCTTAAGAGGGTAAGTGATTACTTGTGATTCTTTAGAATTTTTTTCCTGTGCTCGAAAAGCATTAAGAGAATCTTTCGAAGATCACCATACTTTTGTTGAGTTAAGAGGTTAGGAAGGTTGGTAGTGTGATAAATATTTTGAAAATGAGATCTACTATGGCTATGGGATGGAAAATCTAAGAGAAAGTATTTTTCATCTTCAACCTTCTTAGTGTCACAAAGGTGACACACTCTTTCATCCCATGGCATTTTAGGAATTGACCAATGCCCATTTTCACTATGGAGCTCGTGAGAATTTGTTCTTATCTTAGCGATGCTTATTTTTTTCTTTACACTTGGAAAAACATATAGATAATTTTGATCTTCTATATTAGGGTTGATTACATCTTTATAATACCTTAATTTTTTTTTTCCTCTAACTCTTTATCACACCACATTTTTTCCTTAAATTTTGATTTTACATTTTTTTTAATAGTATCTTTATTCTGGAAAATGGTTTCTTCCATGATTCTCCAATAGTTTATCCAAGACCAAACATCTTTATTCCATCCTCGCTTGAGCGGATGGTGGTTATGACTTGATTTTGAAGCAATTTTAGGTATCCTCTTGTCTTCCATGTTGTTTAACTTGTTCTTATACATTAGGTATCTATTCATATTCATGCTCTCAATGGGGGATAGGCTTGTTTCTAATAGGAGGATGGGATAGGGTGTATTTCCTTTAATTTTGAGATTATAGGTTATAAAATTATTTTATATTTTCTCTATCTTTCTCCAGGATTCACGAGAGATACTACAACCCTAGAATTCACATCCATAAAGAATGAAAGGTGTAAAAAGAGTCTCGAAGAGGATTTTATTCTTATCCCAACTCCAAAGATCAGCTGATTTACAATTGTTTTCAAGCCCATAATAAGCATTCCATCCCCCAATAATCCTTTTCTCAATATTATAATTCCAATTGAGCTTGTGGTGAATATCAATTCCAAGATATTTGTATGAATCCACTTCCTCCAAGTTGTTGTTGTCATATGCAAAGGTATCATAAGGGATTTTATTGGATTTAATAATCATGACCTTAGTCTTATCAGTATTAACAGACATACCCATATTGGAGAAAAAATCCTTGAGGATTCTTAGTTGGTTTTCAAGATCATGGGGCTCATTTCCATAAGAACGATATCATCGACATAAAGAAGAAGATTGATGACTATACCAGTGAGAGTAGGGCCGACACAACCTTCTTTTTCCAAGCATTCTTCTAACTTATCAATGTATATGCCAAAAAGGGTAGGGGACAAGGGACAACCTTGTTTGAATCCAATATTGCAGTTAATCTCTTTTGACCAGCCCTCATTGTTTTTAAACTTAGCAATAACATTCTCATACATCCTTATTGCAACATCCCTCAACTCGAGAGGCATTTTTATCTCTTCAAACCTATTCCAAAGGTTTTTCCTAGGAACCATGTCAAAAGATTTTATAAAGTCAACAAAACAACAAAAAAGATTGGTTTTAGTATTGCAGAACTCCTCTGCAATGATCCTAAAGGTAACAAGATGGTACACAGTTGAATGATATCTCCTAAACCCGGCCTAACCTTTATCTCTTTGACCGTGACTTTCTATCCAAACGCTAATATTCTTTTCCAAAATAATTCCATAAATCTTGGCTAAAATCGGGCTAATCGTAATGATCCTATAATTAGAGGGAATGTTTCTATACCCATTTTTAAAAATAGGAACAATGAGGCTTTGCATCCAGAGTTTAGGGAAGCCCTTCTTGACTGCTAAATTGAAGAGCTTGTGTATGTGAGGGATAAGGATCAGCCCTCCGATTTTAAAAATTTCATCTTGGTAACCTTCAATGTCCTTAGCTTTCCCATTTGTGAGCCGCTTAACCCTGAACTCTATTTCATCTAAAGAAAAAAATTATTCCTTTGTAGGGACAATGGGAATGGTGTCCATGGCATTAGAGAACTCGTAATCACTTTTAAGGTAGGAATTCCAGTCCGTTAAGGGAATCCTATTATATTCTTTAGTATTGTTTTTTAGAAATTGGCTCAAGAACTTCTTAGGATCCAACTTGTATAGTTGTGAAAGTTTCTCTTGCCTTTTATTGATATAGTATCTTTTTTTCCTTTTAATTAGGGCTTGGTACATATTGATCTTATCAAGTTTTAAGGGATCATTATAAGCATCCCTAATGGATTTCCTAGGAATTTTACATTCTTTATCATACGAAGGGTTGGTCGTTCTATTACTCTTTTTATAGGACACCTTGAAAGAGAACTTGTTAATAGAAGTGGAAAGGGTAGTTGTAAAATTATGATCGAGTTCTTCAATGTTGTCCTTATAAGTTAGGAGGTTTAATTTACTATTTAAATCCTTTAAGAAAATGTCAACTTTACTTTGTCAAAGCCCAAATTCCTTTGATTATCATAATTCTCTTCAATGGTGTTCCTATGAATGGAAAATTTTAGAGTTAGGGTTTAAGGTTTATGATCATAGTCAAGCTCATGGTCATTTAAAAGGTCAAAAGTTGCTATTTGGTTGGAAACGAGGATATCAAATATCACATAATATACAACACTACTACCTAGCCCATGAATACATGTCATTTGGTTGGAGTTTGGCCACTTCATTACACCATTGCAAATTATTAGCTCTTGAGAGCTCCAGAGCTTAACCAACATAGTACAAAACAAATTCTCAATTAGGTCTTTAGAGCTTCTTTTGTACCTATTAGATAAAACAAGGTCCTCATCTAGCCATAAAGGACTATGGTTGGATTCGTCACTTAAAAGAGTAGCTTGTTTAGTTGCAGTCCTAACATTAAAGTCTCCTAGCAGGAGGATATTACCTTCATTTTTCAAATTATAAATATCTTGTTCTAAATTATTATAGGGACAATTCTTATCTAGATTATTTTTATTATAAAAAGTAGAATTAATAGGTGCAAAATAACAAATTGTTATATACATCTTCTTAGCATTGGTGTCTAAAATTTCTATCCAATATATTATGTTCAATAAAACTATATTTTTAAACAAAATAAAAAAAGAATCTTCACAACCATAAATGGAATTCATAAATAATCCTTGAACTTAAAAATATATACTAACCCTCTAAAGCCATTTGAATATTTTAATCTTACTACCTCTTACCATTTGTGCATTTTAATCTCACTACCTCTTGCCATACCTTAGGTACCAGTACTTAAACATGATGAAAAATACCTTAAAGCTATTTTCATCTTTTATTTTTATGTTATACATGGAAACATAAGTTTGACATGTAGTTATCATGATTAAGGGTTCCACTCATAAGTAATTTGGAATTTTGTTTTTCCTATTCCACTGTAACATAATCGGACAGTAAAAGGATATCTTGTTTTGAAGAGGAGGTCTCATCAAAAGAATTCAAAGAGCAATTTGATCACTCCCTCTCGTATGCCTAATTAATTTGCTAAACACAAGTTTATAACTCCCTTTGGTATGCCTACCTAATTTTATAAACAGAACGTTTGTTTCGAAGTTGGGGAACCGAAACCTCCATTAAGCAGTTCAAAAGTCAAATTTGTACCTAATTTTCAAAGCGACAACGTATCTAAATCCATATTATTCAAGTTCAAAAGTCCAATTTGTACTAGATTTTCAAAGAGGGAACATGTCTAAATCCAAATTACTGTCTTTTACAATATCAATTTTATCGTACACTAATTAAAAAAAAAAACCTTTAGACTTTTATCTCATATTTCCAGTTATTGATGCCATGTAGAAGAAATATCTCATATGCATGGTGATTTATCTCTTATACTACGATACTATCTTTGTTACCTTTTTCTGTGCAGTATAAGGCAGTGTGCAACCAATACAAAGCTTCGCTTGCACTTAAAGCAATGGCATTACAAATCACCTTACTTCTACCCAAAAGCTCTTACATATCTCTTGATATGTGGTAAATTTTGTTAAAAAAAATAAAACTTATCTTTAAGTATCTACATGTAAGATATTCAATTGAAATTTCATCTACAAATTTGGATATTAATAATTATTAGTTTTTTTTTAAATATATAGAAGATCAAAAGTATAATAATAACTATTTTTTTTTAAATATATAGAAGATTAAAAGTCTAGTTTAGTTTTGATAAGTTTAAATTAAAATTTTGATATAGTTAAAAAATAGTGAAATAGAAGGTTGTACAATTCCCAAAAAATTATGGGATGAAAGAATTTGTTATCTTTGTGACACTAAAAGATTGTAGACTAAAAATATTTCCTCTTAGATTTTCATGCCTATTCACAAATTAAAACCCAATTTCAAATTATTTGATACAATACAGACCTTCCTAACAAACTAAGTCATTAAAAATATAGTAATCTTAAAAAGTTTCTCTCAATACTTTTTATGTATAAAAATACAATTTTAAAGAAATCTAAATAATGTGTTACCTTATGATACACAAACTAATATTTATTTATATTAATCATAATCTTCATTATATATAAAATTATACATTCTCAACTTTTAAAAAATTGATATTCACTTAATACATTATGAAAAAGAAAAATAATTTGTATATTTCCATTTTAATGATAAATCAAGTTGATAAAGTCATTGAATAATCACCCCACTTCATTTTCATGTATTTTCTACTTATGTACATTTTTTATTTTATTTTGTAAATAAAATTATTATTATGAATTTTTTTATATTTTTAAAAAAACAAATTTGTTTTTTTAATTTCCAAATAAAGTTATTATTATGATACTTTTATATTTTTAAAATAATAAATTCCTACACTTTTATTGTAAACAAAATTATTATTATCACATATTTTATGTTTTTTAAAATAATATATATTCTTGTTATATTCCAATATTAATTATTATGATCACAATTTTTTTATGTTTTTTAAATAATATTTATTCTAATAGTTTATTATTGTTTGATTTATATTCTAATATTATTCTTTATCTTTTATTATCCTGTAAAGAATACCGTTTAAGTTTTAAATATTTAATTATATTGTGAAAAGTATATTGATTTATTATTGAATTTTGATTGAATTGTTTTTTCTTATATTTTAATATGTACTTTTTTTATTATTATAAATAGGAGAGTATATAGTTTAGTTTTTAAATATTTAAATATGTAGTGAATTTATATACAAGTTGAGTTGATCCTTAAAAACAAATTATTATATTTTTAATTATATTTTCAAAAAATATTATAATATTTTATGTAAGTTATGTATGTGTATTTTGAAGGAAATATGAGTCATGTTGTATTGCACACATTTTTTATACAAATTTTGTTTTTTTATATAATCTCACATTTTTTTACATAAATTTCCATTTTTTATATAATTTCATTTTTGCTTTATTTAAAAAAAATAAAAAATTATAAAAAAATTGTATAAAGAAAACAACGTCGACAATAAATTTATTTAATCTGTCTATTATTTTTAAACATTTTGTAAAAATGTATTTTTTATTAAATATCAAATAACTACAAAATACATGTATAAAAATCTATATAAACTCATTCCACAAATAAACTTAAAAACACCTTTTGAACCAAAAAAAAAATTAACATCTATAAAAATCTATCTAAATTTATTCATTCTACATACAACAATTAAAAAAAAAATGAACAAAGAATTTAAACTCCGTGATAAATTGTACGTATAATTTCTCTGAATGATATCTTCTTAATTTATATGTTTCAAAGTATTGAAGTTTATCAATATTTCGCAGGTATAATCCTTTTATGTGAAGATTTTCAAAAACAAAGTAAGTATTTTAAATATAGTATGCATGATCATTGAGAAAAGATGGTTATACATCAAGTGTAAAATAAAATTGATTGGTTTCAGATTTTTCAAAAGTATAATTCTATTTCA
>SNQJ01S0048581.1:114349-133071 GCA_010110895.2 Picea sitchensis
GATGTTCATGGCTTCTTGCTTAACTTGTGATAGAAAATCCATGTGTACGTTGAGTGCTTTAAATATCAGGAAATATTCTCCCCTTCTCATCACGAGAATTACATATTCCATTTGAATTACGCAAACAAATAGTAACACTGGTTGTGAAATAATTTTAAGATAGTAGAGAAAGGTGAAGTTAAAAGAGGGAATTCTAATTTCGATTATAGATTAAACATTGCCACGGTGACTCGTTAAAATGAAACGATAATTGTGAGTTTCTAGCTTTTGTGCTTATGCGATTGAATCGTGTGCGCCCAAGTATCATACCCAAAGATGTTAAGATGAAGGTCTCCATCCACTCTATGCTTTCTTGAGAGTGATTCATTAAATTACACATGCTTAAGCAGGAGTACCATCGAAAATATAAGAACAATATACAATTGTTTCTGTCCAGAGAGAATTATCTATATTTCTATCGTACATCATGCCATTTACATTAATGTCTTATTGTTATGCTCAAGAATACCAGTCTCCTTTAATTTCAAGAACTATAAATTGACCCAGTATACCATCTTGGTGAAAAAATGACTCAATCTCATTATTCATATATACTTTTCCATTTTCTACATCCTAAGTATATTAACTATGTGGCTAGTCTCTTGGTCAACAAGGATTTTTAAACTTAAAGGACCCAATATACCATCTTGGTGAGAAATGCCTCAATCTCATTATTCATATATACTTTCCCATTTTCTACATCCTAAGTATATTAACGATGTGGCTAGTCTATTGGTCAACAAGGATTTTTAAAATTAAAGCTTTTCTGAGATTTGTCTTGGATTGTTAAGAAACAAACCAACGTTTACTTAGAAAAGAAAAAAACATATAAATAAATTTTAAAAATAATTTTAAAATTCTGTGTTTTTCCATTAGACCAGAATGATATACAGGAGCTTCTTTGCTCTCCAAGATCATCTTTTTTCATTCTTTCTTTTTCATTCTTTCTTTATGATTTCTTTTGATCTCTAATCCTCACAAACACAAGTTTTAAAATTTTTTAAATGACCTAAATATTCTAAAAATTCAAATGTACAACATGTTTGTAATGATTAGCGGATGAACTTGGATCATGAACTATCCACATATTAACGAATAGATTGAATAATCTATTAACTTGAGATTAATAATTAACCGATTTAATAATCTATTAAGATGAATAGTTATAAGGAAAGACATTTTATTATAGGAATCTAGAGATCTAACAAATAATTAAGAATAGTTGTTTAGTTGGGAGGGAGTTTAAGTAAGCTTACATATTAGATGTGTTGATGTGTTGGAAAACACTAACTCTAGCATAATTGAAGCCTGGGAAAAAACAAGGATGGGTTTTGGCAACAAGGATTCATATGTACCCATGTACAAACTTTTATAAACTTAGAGAAAGAGAAAAACGTGGACTCCTATTTGAAAGAGAGAAAAATGTCAATGTTGAAAATGGCTTTGTGGCTAAAACGAAAGAAGATTTTACAAAGATGCATTGAAAAGCAGCAAGAGTATGAGAAAGTTGAAAGTTCCAATCAAGAAGTAGGACCAAAACATTGAAGAAGAGAGTCCAATAACCTCAAAAAACATGGTTAGATTCTGAGAATGGAGAAAATTGGTTGTAGAGAAAAGAGAATGAAAAACACTAACAACCATCACATAAATGCTCCAAAAAAAATAAGTGCTGGTGAGAAACCAGTACAAAAGCTTCTGTAAAAAAAAGCACCATCAACCATCAAATCCAGCTGGAGCTGAAGATTCAACTAAAGGGATTAAACTTCCCCTAACGGCCTCCTCTCACTCTTCCACCCGGCGGGTAATTGCTGAGATCCTTTACCACGGATTCTACTTGCAGAGTTCAATGACTCCTGATCAAGGCAAACCTCTCGATTAAATATTCCAGGCGAAATATCTCTTTGCAGAAAACTCGAATTTTAAGGGGTGGACTTCAAAGAATCCTCCAACGATATACCGAACAGAAAACGACGGCCAAAAAGATTAACCAGTGGTACTGCGGACTGCGAAGAAAATAAATAGCGATGCGTGCAAGACAACTGAGCCGCCTGAAAATCAAGAACACAGCCTGCAAATTTATACAAATGCAAATTTATCCAAAAGTATTGAGAAGGGGTTTGAGGCTTTGATACTATGTCATGATTCGACGATCAACCTGGATAGTTAACGATCGACATATTAACAAATTGAATAATCTATTAATCTAAGATAAATAATTACAAGGATGTTTAAAACGTGTTAACTAATTTTCCATGGGGTTGCATGCACAATAAATCAGTTTAAAATATAATGTGCGTGCAGCCACACTACAATGAATAGTTTGTGTAATCAGTGGATCATATTGTAATCAGTTTGTGTACTTAGTGGATCATATTGTGATCAGCTTGTCTAATTATTTGATAGATGCTACATATACAAGTATATCCATAGAAGTGAAGTGAGCAATGAGTAATGTAGTGTAGCATAGTGTGTGAAAAGAGGAGAGGATGGTTGTATTCCTGTGATTGGTTATTGTGATTCTCCCTTGAATAATAAAAATATTGATTATCATTGCCCCTTGTTTTTTCTCGTATTGGATTACCACGTAAATCACTGTGTTAAATTGTGGGTTTGTTGTTCTTTATGCTCAATTTATTCTTTTGATGCCTAACAAGTGGCATCAAAGAACAAATTTGAAGGATCATAGAGCGAAATAGAAGAGAATTTGGTCACTGGATAACATAGAAGGTTAACCGTGAAGTGGATCGGCCTAGGACGGGGTTTATTACACTTTCGCACAGGTTCTATTTTCTGTTAATTGAGAAAGTGTAGAGTTCTAATTTTAAGGTGAAGAAATTGAGAAAGTATTTCAAGGAAGCTAGATCGAATAGGCATGTTTAGTATGCCAAGTTGCATCAATAGTTGTGGGCACAAGCGGTTGTGCTATCTTGTAACTCGATCACCATCGGTTGCAAGTGGATCGGCCTAGGACGGGGTTTATTACACTTTCGCACAGGTTCTATTTTCTGTTAATTGAGAAAGTGTAGAGTTCTAATTTTAAGGTGAAGAAATTGAGAAAGTATTTCAAGGAAGCTAGATCGAATAGGCATGTTTAGTATGCCAAGTTGCATCAATAGTTGTGGGCACAAGCGGTTGTGCTATCTTGTAACTCGATCACCATCGGTTGCAAAAGACACGCACATTGCGGAATATGTATGAATAGGTCATTCGGTAATTACTCAAATGTGAAATTATTTGGTTGTCATGCTTATGTTTTAATCAACATTCTATGTAAAACCGAGATCAAACATGTAGATGTTTGATATGGTGACCATGTTAAGGAATGTAGAATGTGGGATCCTACTACCCACAAAATCATCATGGACAAAGATGTAGTGTTTGATGAATCTCCTTTTACAAAATCAAACATAGTAAAAGATAAAAGGTTAAAAGAATAACTCATAGTAGGAGGGTATTTGGAAGGTATTGATTTCAATGAAAGTTTCTCACGAGTTGTTAAAATACTATTTCTATTCATGTTGTGTTAGCACTAGTTGTGTTACTTGATTTTGAATTAATGAAGTTAGATGTTTAAACTGTTTTACATGGATTGTTTTGGAAAAAAAATGGATGTATATGGAACAATTAGAATGGTTAGTTCAGGATCACAAAAAAAAAATTCTTTGCAAACTGAAGAATCATTGTATGGCCTGAAGCATGCTAGGAAAATGGTACAAGATGTTTGATTCCTTCATGGTGAGATAAATTTTACAAGAAGTGAGTATAACCATTGTGTTTATGGTATATATATTATCTTGGTGTTAAATGTTATGCTTGTCACAAGGAAAAACATGTTTGAGATCAATAGGTTGGCTCAGTTGGTTAGGATGTTTGATATGAAGGATTTGGGAGAAGCAAAATAAATCTTGGACACGAAAATGAAAAGAGATAGAAAAGATGGTAAGCTTGGTTATCACAATTGAAGTATGTGGTGAAGATACTCAAGAAATTTGGTATGTATAATGTGAAACCGGTAAAATCCCTTTGGCTTTCCATTTTAAGTTTTTCTTCAGGTATATGTCCTAACTAATAAAGAAGAAAATGGTTATATGTCTCGAGTATCATATGCTAGTAGGAAGTTTGATGATTGTGATGGGAAATGGTCAATATTTCACATGCAGTTGGTGTTGATAGTAGACACATGGAAAAATTAGGCAAAGAACATGGAAATGGGTGCTTCAATATCTTAGAAGCACAACAACACAAGTATCACCTACTATGGTTGCAATGATTTAGTCTTTGGTTATAATTCAGGAGATTTGGACAAGAGGAGACCTACCTCAGGTTATGTTTTCGAAGAATGCAATGATCTATTGGGTAAGTTTAGACAGGTATGAGGTGTTTTGTGGTGGTCAAAATGTTTTGCATTTGACTAACAGTCCAACATATCAAATTGATACAAATGCATTGGTTTATAAGATAGGTTACCGATAGACGAATAATGGTCCATACTAGAGCGAATCGTGCAGACATGTTCATGTAACAATGTTGTTAGAGAAGTTGCAATGGTGTGATGGTGTTTGGATTCTCTTGGCTTATGGGAAAGGTGGTGAATAAATTTGGTCATGATATATCAGGTAAATTATTGTCAAGGTGGAGATTGTTGAAAACGTGCCAACTTATTTCTCATGTGATTGCATGCACAACAAATCATCTTAAAATAGAATGTGCATGAATGCACACTATAATGAATAGTTTGTGTAACTGGTGGATCATATTGTAATCAGTTTGTGTAACTGGTGGGTCATATTGTCATTAGTTTGTCTAACTATTTGATAGATCTTTCATATACAAGCATACCCATAGAAGTGAAGTGAGAAATAACAATTTAGTGTAGCACAATGTGTGTGAAAATAAGAGAGGATGACTGTATGAGTGTGATTGAATATTGTCATTCTCTCTTGAATAATAAAAATAGTGATTATCATTGCCCCATGATTTTTACTAATATTATTAGGTTTCTATATAAATAAATATATTAAATTATAGGTTTGTTTTTCTCAATTTTATTGATTGTTTATACTTTATTTATTTTTCAGTCCACACTCTTCATTTATAAAAATGAGGATATCCAAAAATATAACTAAGAATTGTTTTTAGTTGGAACTCTATAGGTTGGATGTGTTGAAAAACACTAACTCCAACAATGTTTGTGTCAAAGATCAATGATTTCGTCGTAATTAGCAATAAGAAATTTTGTTTTCTTATCGAGACGCTATATCCTTGAACTAATCATTAGCGTCCTTAAGATGAGTTTCCCTTTAAAACAATTTGACCTTCTTTCATATTTGAGTTATTTGATATACATAATAAACTTAAGTGTGATATGTAATAATCATATTTGATGGTTTCGTTTTTAATTGCAATATTACAAAACCAACAAATAGATATGCATTATTCTCTCAATATATATCCTATGATTATCATAAAAAAACATTGCTAGGAGAGGGTAACAATGTTCCATCTCATGTTATGTGCAGTAACAATCGAGTTTAAATTAAAGGATGGATAATTAATATAATATATATCTTATGATTACCATGAAAAAAACATTACTATAGCGGATAACAAAGTTCCATCTCATCTTATGTGATGTAACAATCCAATTTATATTAAAAATTAAAGAAGGTGGAATGAAGGATTGAGAAGTAATATTATGTGATCACCACAAAAAACATTACTAGGAGAGGATAACAATGTTCCATCTAGCATGTAACAATCCACTTTATATTAAAAATTAAAGGTGTAATGAAGGATGAAGTAATGGTAGATAAACCATGCTTTTACCAACACTATGAAGTGGTTTTCATTATGATTTCTTTTCATATATTTTTTACCAACACTATGAAGTGGTTTTCATTATGATTTGTTTTCATATATATTTTTTTTACAATAACCATAGCGTTCAAATTTCTTTTTAAAATTTAAGGACTTGACTAGGTTGGCAAGTTATCATATTGGCAAGTTATCATACAATATCAATTCATATAGAAGGTTATATAATTACTCAAAACTTGAGTAATTATTTTCTTAGAGATAAGGGATTAAGAAATGCATTTAACAATATATGATAGAGGTATTTTAAGGGTGTATTTTTTTTTTCCCAATAACCATAGCGTTCAAATTTCTTTTTAAAATTTAAGAACTTTACGACAAGTTATCAATTCATATCGAAGGTTATATAATTACTCAAAACTTGAGTAATTATTTTCTTAGAGATAAGGGATTGAGAAATGCATTTTACAATATATGATATATGATAGAGGTATTTTAAGGGTGTGTTTTTAAATTATTTAGGGACATGGATATTTTCAAATAAACATTAAGGAACATTAAGTTAGTTAGAGTGTGGATTGAGTAAGAAAAATTTAATGAAAAAAAATCAATACCTAATGTATTTAGTAAAAATATAGAGGTTTTCTAATTGGAAAGGAATATTGGAGGGTTTTCACCAAAATATTTTTGGGAGATAAAATATCAAATTAGGGGTAGTATTTAATATCCCATGAATTAAAGAACAATTTCATAAAATAACCATGTGGACCCCATTGCCAACCTATTTCATTTTTCTTTTCCATATTTATGCTAAAACATATATAGATATTTGAGATGAGATATGCTATCTTTTTTTTTAATTGACTCCTTTTTAAGGTGTGTTTGAGGTTTGGAACCAAAATTTGTTGTAGTGATATGGAACACAATGGAGTATCATTGGAAACACCCCTCCTTTGAGGGTGCATTCTCATATCTCTAACAATAGTCATTGATAGTTAGTTTCAAACTCTAAGCCCTCGACCAACATGCATTTGCATTTTTTAGAATTTCTTTTAGCCTTCGAGTTATGTCCATGTAATTGAATATGTCTTTCAGTTTTTAACTACATAGAGTTAACTAAGTAGATAGTTGTGGACCCATTGTAAAATATGTAAGAATTCCCTTGGCCAAATGAATAAAGAAAGCAATTTGTTCGGAGCAATTACTATTTTTCTTCTTATTTTATGTTATTTTGGGTTTTCATTACTAGTTCATTTTTTTTCCATATCATCTGGGATCATATTAATTGGTCCAATCATATTCCATTCATTTAAACATTGGGATTTTTCAATATTTTCCTCCCGCCACATTTATATACTTGAACATTTGTAGTTCTCTTAGCTTCATTTTCATGTTTTTCTTTCCTTGCGGCCTATCCACCTCAAAAGATATTCTCTTTTAAGAGATGAATTGGCCATTGTCTCTATACAACAAATATATATTCAACACACACACATTCATAGATTGAGTTCACTAGGACTACTGCCCAAACATATCTTCCTATGTTTTTCATTTTGGAGCCTACCCTTCCACCTATAATCCTCTATTGCATTGTTTCCTTCTACATATCCCATCAACTACATCATATCTCTATATAATTTTTTACTCTTGTCCATTAAGCCTCTTTGGAATTTACCTTGCCATCTCTATAGCCCAGGGTTTACTTTTTATATCCTCACAATCGTTCATTTCTATCCAAAGATTTCTCTTTCATCATAGCTCCCTATCAAGATCACTCTTTAGATGTGGAAGAATCCAAACTCACTACTATATTTATATAATTGGATAGCATCCTTATTGAATCTTTATATCATCAACCTAGGGTGTCTTTTTTCTAGATAGATACTAGAATATCCTTACCTTAATATGGTGGGAAAATGAATGGAGACATTTTGAATTACTAGATACACAACCTAATAGATTGTTTTCAAGAGTACCTATCTATGACTAAATATAAATTCACGTTGGTTATGGAAACTACTTAGAAGGACATACCCAAGCCTAATAAAAATCCCACAATATTTCATATATATGCATCGAACTAAATGAGGACCACTCCCCTAGTGACACACCAAGATACACCACCATAGAGGATGCATTATGGAAAGACTTGAGAAGATGTTTTTACTCTCGAGGTGATTTGTTAAATCTAATGTGTAATTGGTTGTGAAGTTGTGACATGATTAGGGTGAAAGTATGTAGTAGTATATCAAGGTAATCACCAATGTCGTCTGACTACAACTCTAGATCAGGGATTTTGAAGAGGTGTTTTTTCTTAAATTTAATTGTGTTTTTCTTAGTATTTTTTATAATTAAGTAGCATTGTTTGAGAGAACCAAATTAGGTCAAGTGTTTCTCTATTCTATCATTATAAAATGAAAATTAGACAAGTTCCCTCTTTTCATCCCCTTTCGTAATTCAAACCTTGTCCATAACACTAAACCTAATCTTGAAGAAAACATTCTACTTCCTACAAATCGCCATGCCTAGGTTATATACCACCTCCATCACATCCTTCTGATAGTATTAGAAGTAGTTCTGCATCTTCGAATCCTCCACAATGGTGATACTATAATGAAACTCCACACAATGATGCTATAAAATATATATCTCTACAATGTCAAGACAAGTATAAAACATTATACACTAAGGAACAAACCCTTGATTATTCTTCCATCGACTCATTATTCTCCTCAAACCAATACTGTCTCTCTTCCTAACCATAAAAAAGAAGATCCATCATTACGCTTAATTGCCACATATCACATCACACCATATTCAAATCTCCTCTTTACTAGCAATGTGAAAATCAAATATTAACTTAGCTCAATAATCCTTGATAATGACAACCAAAAGACCATCATTTCACATAATTTTTTCAAGTGGAAATATCTTCCCATGACCCCATTCCCCTCTCCTTATAAACTTTATTGGGTACAACAAGATGGTTTGCATATGCTCATCAATAAACATTATGTAGTCACATTGTCCATCAACCCCTTTTGCAACACCATGGAACATGGCATATCTCCACTTGACTATTCTAACCTTGTTCTCGGCATCCCATACCAACAACAATTAAATTCCCTATGAAACATCCACTATAATACTTAACACCACTTTAATATGGAAAAAACTATCAACTCAATCTACTAACATCCTTCTACCCCACCATACCAAAACCCAGCAAGTAGGCTTACATAAATGGATATCTCTCTCAGTTTCACCTCACATCCACACACAACATTTAGTTACTCTCTTCTAAACACCCCCACTATTTGAATCTCACACTTCTTCACACCAACATATTTTCATGGATTTCATGTTATCCCCACGCCCTAGATATCCTTTTCCTCCCTCTTTCTCCATTCCCACATCCCACAATCATTCCTATTATGTTGTCAAAAACTACCACAATGAAAAATCTAGCATCTAGGGTAGATCTTGTAGTGCACAAGTATCTTGTACAATATCATGGAATTCCCCAATATCATCACCCAACTAGTATAGTTTGGTAGATAACAGTTATTCGAACCATTACTTCTCATCAACTACAAGTTTTATCTCTATATAAAATACCTCTCCCAAGCCTTGATCAATTCAAGAATTTATAAAATAAATTACTACTCTCATTTATATAGCTACCAAGACACCTCAACATTCTCTTACTACTCAGGAAACACTTGTTTCCTCATATGAATCCTACACTAAATCCCATATATAATTTGATAGTATGCCTGTATTCCTCAATGTATCACAAATAAGATTATTCAAACTCTCTTGGTCTTCCACTACAAGTGATCACCAACACTTTTGTGGGCTCTTCCACATAGTCCTTATCAAGCATCAAACATTATCGTCATAGTTTGGTTACTATACACACTACAAAATGATCTCCAGACTACCTATTGCACATGTTTAAAATTATGATGTCCCATATAAGTATCCAAGGAACTATATGGAAGGCATGGAATTTGATTCAAGGTAGTTCTAATTTTATATTCATCCCTTTTGGTTGTCATACTAAGGAGGTTTACATTTCTCCCACAAATCACACTTCATCTATTCATTTCAATTTTTTTCTAGGCCTTTGCACATGGAGGAATCCCTCTTTAAACATCGATGGCACACATGTCCCAACACAATATGTTTCTCTAGAGTTCAACATTATTCCAACATTGACAATCATGGATAGTAAACAATGGGAAAATCATCACTCACAATAGATGAATGTTTCTTATAGCATGTTTCCTACCCATAGAAACTTTGATAAACTAGGAGGAAAATGATATGCATTATCACGTCCAACATCTTCTTCAACATTTCAATTTATATAACACAAAATATCCTCTTGAAGACTCTTCTTTTTCATAATACCACCAAGTCACCATAAATCCTCATAAGTTTTATTGTCTCACATTAGGACTCAATGGAAATAGTGATTGGGGCCATAGACACATGAAAATTATCCCATAATGATCATATATTCAAACTACATTAGTAGTCCATGTATAATTTGCGCTACACATGTCCACTTTGTATTTTCTCATGTTTACACCTCTATGATTCCCTAGCTTATTATCTCAATTTGGGAAATTTCATGGTTCTAACACAACAATCCAAATTGTTAATTTATACCTCTTTATTCTCATTCCAAATCCACCTCTCTCTAAAATTCAATAATTAGCATTGCATACCTTGTATTGCAGTTTGCTTATGTTACAAGTAGTATTTCCTAGTTCAGGAGGAAAGTGGGGAGACTTTCAATCTAAACAGGTACGAAATTATATGGAACACAAGGATGCATGCACCAAGAAGGAAATATCACCACCATCACACCTATTTTGAGGGAAAACTTCGATATTTCTAGCTATAATAATTGATAGTTAGTTGCATAGTTTCAACCGTCAAGCTACATGCATTTGCATTGTTTACCATTTCCTTCAGTCGTCAAGCTATGTGCATATAGTTTAATATTTCTTCCGACTTTAACTACATACAATTAGTTAATCAAATTCTGTTGGACTCGTAAAATATTCAAGAAGGAAATTGGCCAAGTTAATAAAGTAGCAATATGTTATCAGTTATTATTGTTTTTCTTATTATTTTATTATTTTCTATGTTTTCATTGTTTGTTCAGATCTATTTCACATTACCAAGAAAAAAACACTTCTTATTCCCTACTGGATAAATTGTGAAGTGAATCTAAATAAGAATGGTCAAAACAAGTTGCATCAAGCATAGATTTGGTGCAGTGAAAAATTGATACAAATATATTGTATACATAAGGAATATTTTGAAGATTATTAAACATCTACTTATCATTCTTGTTTTGTCCAGAGTACTCAAACCAATAATCCCATATCATTCACCTTTGAAGGGTAGTGAGTATGTAAGACCAAATCTATTAGCTAAACAATTTGTGATTTATCTCCATAATTGAAGTGTTTGGTCTCAAATAAAAACCTTTCTCAAAATTTTACAATCCCTTGCCTTATTATCACATTTTACTCTTCCACATTCATTTGTATTGAATGTTTTGAAAATACTCAAAACTTGACTTGTCTTTCACTTGCTAATATGGGGATCATAAGGGTATGTTAATATACATACATATAAAGGTGTTTGGTAATGTAATTCTAAGTACCTATGGACATGGATGTCAGGATTTTCTAAGGGAAAGGGAGAAGCTTGACTCAAATTTATCATGGCCTGAGCAAGAAAAGTCATCAGTATGTTTAAGAAATAATAAGGATGAAGGATGTTAAGTATTAGTAGGTAAAATTGGAGAATATCTTGGGACCAACATTTTAGAGATATAAAAAAATGTCATAAAAATTGGATACCTGGGATATCTAGTGAATATATGGAGGTTTCTTAATTGTGAAGGGGTATTGTATAGGGATATCAACCAAAGATCATTAGGGGATAAAAGGAATTAAGTGTATTATGTAATATATCATGAATGAAAATGTTTTTACATAGGTTCACTATGATAACCCTCATGTTATATTATTTTATTTTCATTTTTCATTTTTATGTGAAAATTAATCTAGAGGTTTTCAATGAGACATGAGATCCTTTATTTTTTTTCTTCCTTTCTACAAAATGTTCTTGTGTTTTGGAACCCAACTTTCCTATAAATAATTTAATGTACACAATATATAATAAAAAATGTATGAAGATAAATATTTGGGGCAATAAAAACTTTAGGAAGGAAATAGAAAAAAACAAGAATGGTGAAACCATAGAATAAATAATCTTCTATCGACATCCCATTAGTTGACAATTTTAATGTCTGAATTTAAGGGAGAAAACTAAAAAGGATTCAATATAGTGACGATATTTGAGAAAATATTAGATACTTGTCTACCTCTATAAATATTTTCCATCTACCCCAAATCCTCAGGGGGAACATTCATTATTATGTATCATATAACTACCATACCTTCTTTAGTAAGGATGTCCCTTTAAATTAATAAAAATGTGTAAAATACTTAGTGGACGTTATTTAAAGAGGATGGTTAACTACATAATATAAATAACTCCTAAAAACCTAATTACCCCTAACTAGAGGGGTTGGGGTGGGACCATAACATGTCCTCCCCTTTAAAATGAAGCATTGTCCTTAAGGATGGAGATGTAAAAATTACTATAAAATCACGGTTGGTTCCTAAGAGGTATTTTTGGGTTATGTATATTTCCAATATAACGTTTTTCCAATATTTCCTTAGGTTTAACCAAGTGTAACCCCCTTCATTATGTTTAGAGGATGTTTGGACTGGGAACATTTGCATGATCACTTTCTTCAAACATGATAGATGAAAAATTACATGTATCTCGGATTGTAATAGAATAGTGGATTTGTAGATGGCATATATAGTTCATTTCAAAATATGGTAAGGTCCATAGAAATAATGTACTTTTACAAATTGTCTCTCTAAGATATGGTGATATGCATATTCCTTCATATAATTTTGCACCAAGACAAAATTGTCCTTAACTTTATAGATAATTTCAAATATTTCATTTAGATTTATGTTCACTACCTAAATAGTGGATTTCCTTAGTAGGTATGATTCCATAAATGGAAAAGAATTTCCATAACATTGGAGTCATCGATAACATGGATGGCATTAGGTTGTGTAGTAACGCTAGAATTCATCCTTCATCGGGATGTTTTTCATATGGTTATAGATGATGATTGGGATCATTCTTGGTCAACTTTGAGAGTGTATATATGCCCCTACATATTGAATCTCACATATAACTCCTTCAAATCCACGTTAATAAGGTTCAATGTCATCAACCATTTCACACACAAAACTCTGTCATACATTACCATTTCTATTGCAACCATGTTAGATTGAGGAGATATTCAACCATTTGAAATTTCACATTCTCACACTTACCATCAAATTTTATTGTGCCCTTATTGACTATCCTAATTTAAAATTGTGAATGTTATGGATATAATAGTGTATTTATAAGGTGTCCCTGTAATTTTTTTTCCACGTTACAAAATCGAGGAAAACCATTGAGTACTTCCCCTCATTTCGAGGATGGTACCCAAGGTAAACCCTAGAGTCTTCAAGAAACAAGTCTTATCAATACAAAGGATTGAATCCATTGCAACAATATACTCATTAAAATCTGAACATGTCATTTGTGGGGATCAAAATTGATTGGGTAGGATAACAACATTCCTCACAACTACCTGATATAAACCCTTTTAATACGTCTCCTTTAATAACACCTCTCCACTAACATAGTGGTGAGTGATTAATACAAATAACTAACACCTATGATCTAGGTTAGGTATAACCCATTAATATGATTAATTGTAACAAAATTAGTGATAAGTATTAATGAGTTTATAAAAAATATCTTATTTAAAATATACATTGTGTATAGATACAGCCTGAGTGGGCCTAATGCTTAAGAACATGTGTTTCCTCTTAAGAGGTCACAAGTTCAAATCCAGAGGGGGGTAGGGTATGCATACCTTTGTAGAATTTACCAGTCAAATCGTTGGATGGAGGGGATTCCCTTGTCCCATAAATAAGGGGTTCTCATACACCAATTTGGTGTGGCTTAGCCGTGACCTTAAAAATAAATTATTATTATTATTATTACAAAACATTCCCTCCATGTCAAGTAATTGTTGTTCCAAAATCTGTATTTGGTTTAATTACTAATATCTTATTCAATTCTTCCATGAAAAACTCTATATTTGGTTTAATTACTAATATCTTATTCAATTATTCCATGAAAAACAACATTTTTAACCATAATTGGAATTGTACAAAAAAAAAATCATTACAAAATTATAATTTTTCATACAAAATATGTCATAAATATATATTTATTCACAAACATAAAAAAAAGTTACATAGTATACCAATCTCTTTCGAAAGCTTTTTCTAAAAATCTCAGGGACGAGGACCACAATGTAACTTGACCATGTGTCATGTTCTTATTCTTTAACATTTTCTTGAATATTATAAATTTCATATTCTTGAATGGATAGAGGCTCTCAAAATATTCTTCCTTGATGAGCTTGATAAACTCATTTATTCTACTCTTTTGATAGCACTGCATAAGGTCACATGGGTTCAAGTATGGTTGAAACAAGAAATTGTCCATTGTCAATAGGTGTACGTCTTTCGGCGTAATTAATTGGTTTGTATTTAAGAAATGGAAGTGAGAGTAACTCTTCAATAGATTAATGAATTTTGTTTTTTGTTTTTCATAGTAATAATAGTAGTCGGGAGGAAAGTATTTGTCAAATTTAGCCTTCAACTAGACGACATCTTTAATGGCTTCAAAATTCAAACGATGACTAGTGTTATGCTTACAGTGTTAGGGTTTGTTTGCAAATCAAATCTGCTTTTCTATGTTCATCAGCCACAACCACAATTATGTGGCTATGCTAGTTATGAAATATCCAACTTGGCCACATCATTATCTAAAATTGCCTCAAAATTTCCATATGGGGTCATCTCATTGACAAACAATCTATGTTCCTTACATTTATTCCCCTCACATACAATTAGGACATGGTCATTGAACAAAAGTGGGACATTTGTCTACAAAAGTGGACATTTAGACAAGGCAATTACCACATATTGCACATGAGGAGATAATTGTTGATATTATGGTAGTTGCGGGAGGTATTTACCTCCGCATGTAAACCTGACGAGAATAGAATATTTTAGGAAGCAAGAAGAAACCCTAATGAGTTGGCTAATAACCCTAGAAGACAGGTTAGCTCAAGAAGATAGCTTGTATTAGGTTGTTATCCTCCAAGAGAAGAAGTTGGGCAGAAGAAATAATATATACTAAACAGACAAATACCCAGAATGAGAAGTCGGCCCAGGCAGTTAGCCATAATTACTATAAATACATGAGGCTAGTCTTCATTCTGGCAGGCAGTCTCAGAATTGCAGAGCAACACTTGTGCGCACTGCAGTGCCCAATTTTGTCCGCAGATTTGGAGGAGAGTTGCCATTATAGTTGTTGCAACTAGCAAATCACGTTTGGCTTAGACTATCTCTTGGTTAGGGTTTGGACTATCTGATTAGGTCTTGTTGTTGCACTATAATTGGGGAAAGATGTGTTACCCCTTGTTTGGCTATCTAACCTAGGGTTTGCTTCTAGAGTGATTCTTTGTCAAGGTTAAGGTGCTCGGAGGGTGGCATCGGCCTATGGTTGGGTGAAAATAAAGATATTGTCAATGGTAAAATGAGCACATCCATTATAGTCTAAAAGTTTATGGGCCCACACTTCCTTCATTCAGTGTAACTACTGGAAGAAAACATAGCCATAAGGATATTAAGCTCGTCGAAGAACTACCGCTAGGGTTTCTAGCAGGAGCAGTCACCAAAGCAATGTCACTAGGGTTACTAGCAGGTACATTTGCAGAAACCCTAATCCTCTCGTTGAGGCACCTTAAGTAAAGAGATTGACCTAATTTTTGGATAGATTAGTGTTCCCTAGCCTATTCCATCTCCTGATACTCTCAGCAAGCCAAGACATCAAGGTTAAATTTCTGGTCAAATCTACGGTTGAAAGAAGACATGACTTACTTTATGAAGTCAGAAAACAAGTTAGATGGAGCTTCTAATTTCATAGCATGGAATAGAAGGATTGACCTCATCCTTGCCAAGAGTAAAGTGTTGGATATCATGAAAGGAAAGATCGTGAAACCATAGTTTGAAGAAGGAAAAGAAAAGGAATCGTAGAACGTTGCAGTTATGGAGAAGTTCAAAGACGGTGACATCATTGCCATGAGTATCATATTGGACTCTATAAAATACCACTTGATACCCTACATATCCCATCTTGACTCATCGAAGAAGATGTACGATGCCCTAACAAACCTCGTCTCAGTCAGAAACATTGGACAAATAATGAGTCTAAAGAATGAGCTTTGTGACATGATGATGAATGATGATGATAGCATAACATCATACTTTGTGAGGATCTCCCAGTTAATATATCAACTACAAGATATCTTCTTATTTCTTGTACATATCTTGTTTGCATCATATCTTGTATATCTATCTCTTGGAAGATAATGTGTTCCAAGAATAACTATACTTATGGAAGAACAACAAGATACGGATTTCTATCATTATACAAGTTAGATAATACACATGAAAGGATGAAATACATCCAAAAAATCATGTGGAAGCTATTAATAAGAGAAATCAAAATCAATCATGAAGAGACTTAGAAGAAGCAAAGATAGAAATAAGTCAACAATCAAGAGGAAATTGGAGAAAGACTTATGATGTTTTGTAGAAGACAATAAGACAGAAGCATGGAATCTGTTAGACAGATGGAGCTGATTATATATTTCATAGGACAATAAGAATGCAGACAGAAGTGTGGAATTTGTTAGGCGGAGGGAGCCGATTATATGCGCTCATACATGAAGCAAGGATTAGGAGGGAGCTAATCCTATGATCCATTGAAGATGGTGAAGTATATATTCATGGTAGCAGACATGAAAGACAGTACGTGTTGAGTTCAACCTCATAAGAAGTCTTCTTCGATGAGAAGCCTTAAAGTATCTATGGTTGTCCATCCACATCCATGATTCTATAATGAAAGGAAGAAGTGAAATCTTTAGGGAAATGAATCTATAAGAAACTCCATGGACCCAAGAGATAAATAAAAACATCAGGAACAACATGAAGATTCCAAGAAAGAAAGAGAAGCCAAAACAACCAGTCACTATGTTAAGAATCACAATATTACGAACCTGATATGAACTCAATAAAAGAAATCAAGAAGAGGAACTCAAAGTTGTGATGAAGAACAATATATATATGCAAGCATTGCAAGATCCAGAACTAGAGGTTCTCCCAGATGGAGGGAGAAGACTATGATGATTACTTGTTCCAATAAACCGGACATACCTCTACATGAGTCTTTATATCATCCACAATATCCATGGGTTGGAATTCTACATCAGATGAATTCTCCAAAGCAATTGAACAAAGAGCGTATGAAGAACAACCTCAAGACTTTGAAGCATACTAGAAAGAGACCCTTGTATGCAGATGGAAGAAGATAACATGGTGGAGAAACTCCAGTGCATAATAGAAGCGTGGTGAATATTTTCTATAACAGAGATATTGTATCAGATCTCATGATGAAAGAAGAAGTGCCACATGAATATGTTCTAGTTTTCCAACAATGATATACTTTATTGATCATAGATACATGAAGCCTTCAGAGAAAACCAGTGTTCTAGACCGAAGTACATTTGAAATCAAGCATTACATTATCCACGATGAAGTCCATTAAGGAGAAAGTGGTTCTCCAATACATATCTCCACAGATGAGAATATAAGAAAACATTTTTGTAAAGGTTTTGTCCAAGATGAAATAGTTTGCGTACTCAAGCTGGAGCTCATGGAAGAAAACTTACTTATTGAAAAAGGAAGAGATGACTCCCAAGTTGGGAGGGAGCACTGATTGATGGACAGTCATTTTTCAGTTCAAAAAATGGTTCATGACGAGCAGTTCTTTTCCAGTTTGGAAAGTGGATTGATATTTCTGACGGATAGACATTTTCCAATTCGTAAAATGGTCGAGATTGTTGATGTACCATAGACAACGAATTCCGATTATGGTTAACATGGGAAGTTGTCTAGGGCAATCTCTCTTCTTGAGGGTTACTCAAGAATACTGGCCCGCCTCACTGGACAACGATTTTGCATTGTGGTTAACATGGGGAATCCAGAATGGTCTGTTTTGGATGTTGGTACAGGACAATCATTTCCTTTGTAGATGGTTCGGATAGTCATTCCTTAGGGCATATTCATTCTCTCTAGGTTGCACTTTGTTTAGTTCTGGAGGAATGGACCAGGGTGGGGAATGGTCTAGTTTCAACAATCAGGGACAGACATTCCTTAGGGCAGACTCATTCTCTCCAGGTTATATTTTGTCTAATGTCGGAGGAATGGTCCAGGGTGGGGAATGGTCCAAGCTCAGAAATCAGGACAGTTATTCTTCTTTGCTTGAGAAGAATAGTCCAGATAGCTCATCATTGATGTTTTACCTTCTAAGGGAAGATGCTCTTCCAGATCTCACAGATGTAAGTGGAAGAAAGGCCCAGATGTTTCAGTTTATATCATAACATTGTTTCTATGCAGGTTGATATCAGATGATTGCTATGAAGACTGTATGTCTCTAGACAATAGATGTATACTATTGTGGTGGATGTGTTCCAATGTTTGTGACTATACATCATTGATCAAGTACCTGTGTGCTACTTGGTGTGGTAGTGTACCACTGGATTGTAGTTGTGTACTACT
>SNQJ01S0048581.1:133081-145742 GCA_010110895.2 Picea sitchensis
AAAGGAGTAAAAGTCCAACACATGAAGAAAATCCAATAGGTGAGCCATCATGCTTTAAAGATGCATGTACTAATGAGGTTTGGTTGCAAGTAGTGCAAGAAGAGATAGATTCTATTCACAGGAATGATACTTGGGAGCTTACAGAACTTCCACATGACAAGAAAAATATTGGTACTAAATGGGTCTACAAGACTAAGTACAACAGTGATGGGAGTGTTGAACGACACAAGGCAAGATTAGTTGCTAAAGGCTTCACACAAAGGTATGGATATGATTATGAATAAACATTTGCACCAGTAGGAAGACAAGAGACTATTAGAATGATGATTTCATTAGCAGCTCAGAAGAAATGGAGCATTCATCACATGGATGTGAAAAGTGTTTTTTTGAAAGGGTACTTAGAAGAACAAGTGTTTGTGGAACAACCACAAGGTTTTGAAGTGCACGGAAAATAACATCAAGTATACAAGTTGAAGAAGGCTTTGTATGGCCTCAAGCAAGCACCAAGAACATGGTATGCTAGGATTCATGGATATTTTCAGGAGAGTGGCTTCAATATAAGTAAAAGTGAACCTACACTTTACTACAAACAAGAAGGTAATGATATTCTTATTGTAAGTCTATATGTTGATGACTTGTTATATATGGGTAGTAGTTCTAAGATGAAGGATGAATTCAAAATTGCTATGATGAATGAATTTGAGATGAAAGATTTGGGTTTCATGCAATATTTTTTGGGTATGGAGGTATCAAAATGAGGATGAAATTTTCATTTGTCAAACAAAGTATGCAAAAGATATGTTGAAGAAATTTGATATGGTAGATAGTAAACCTACCTCCACTCCAACTGCTCATGGACTTGTGTTTTGTAGAGATGATGGTGCTAAAATTGTTGATGATGCAACATATAGAAGTATTGTTGGAAGTTTGATGTTTCCAACCCACACAAGACCTGGTATTACTTGATCAGTTTCTCTTGTTTCAAGATACATGACAGAGCCATCTAAAATACATATGAAGGCAGCCAAGAGGATTTTGAGGTATGTGAGAGGAAGTCTAAATTTTGGTATTCATTACTACACTTCTAAAAGGTTTAATCTTGTTGGATTTAGTGATTCTGATTGGGGAGGTAGTTTGGATGAATGGAAGTCTACATCTGGTAATTGTTTCTATTTTGGTTCGGGGTTGATTACTTGGAGCTCAAAGAAGCAAAGTATAGTTTCACTTTCATCCACAGAAGCAAAGTATGTTGCAGTCACCTCAGCAGGTACACACATTGTGGCTTAGCAAAGTTCTAGAAGAAATTGGAGAGAAGCAAATTCATCCTACAATGATATTTTATGATAACACTAGTGCCATCAAATTGGCCAAGAACCGAGTCCATCATAGCAGGACAAAACATTTTGATTTAAAGTATCATTTCATTAGAGATTTGGTGCAAAAGAAGGAAGTAGAACTATGTTATATAAAGACTCAAGAACAACTTGTAGACATTTTCACTAAGGCAGTTGCAAATGTCCAATTTTTTAAACTTCGAGATCAGATTGTGAGCCCTCTCAGCATCAAGGGGGAGTATGTTGGTAATTGATGCAGTCTTGTCAATCATCTGACATGATGCAATCTATTTACAGTTTTATTTTATGTCGGTTAGTATTCAGAAATGCATGATTAGTTTTCTAAAATCAATTGTTGTAAGCGTTCAAAATCAATTGTTGTAAGCGTTCAATCAAGAGCAGCTAACTGTTTGTTCTATGAGGCTGAGGCTATGTACTGTTATAAAGATCAAGGTTGATCACAGTGAACGCAGCATTTTTTGTGCAATTACTATTTTTTCTTCTTTCTATGATATTGTGATTTAATCATTTACTATTTCGTATATTGTTACGCTATTTCATTGAATGATTATCTAGTCCATAGATAAGCCTGCATAGATGCTTCAGATTGGCCCTTGGACAAGTTGGAGAACAAATCTGTGTCCTTTCTGCACATGAACATGAATGATTCAAGCCTTGAATTAATTGAGTGTGATATATAAGGATTAGGCTTTCAATAAATCTATAATTATTTTATAATTACTAGTAAACCCCTCATTTGAAAAGGCAGAATCCATTTTAAGTCTTCTAGACTGGATCAACAAATTTCTGGGTCACGTCTTTCACTGCAACTGCAACATGTCGTTGCAACTCATTGATGATCTCCTCGGTTCTCTTGGCAGCTGCAGAGAGCATATGCGGGGCTTGCCTGCCATCCCCCAAAAAACTCGACATCTAAACCTGCAATCCGAAAAATGCGAGATCTAAACCTACAATCAGAAAAACTTGATATCTAAGCCTGTAATCATAGATTAAACCTACAATAAACCTGCGACTGGTTCGGACTAAGTCTACAGCGTAATTAATCCTATGAGATTACTTCAATAATTTATCGAGACAATCGACAACTTCATTGTTAAAATTGTTACTCAGACGAAGGCTCAAATCCCCGATTCTATGAATCCCATGACTTTGTATGCATGTTTAATTCCTGACGGAGTGGTGAAAGCAGCCAGATTAAATGATGAAGAAGTAGCAGAATCATGTATACTATACGCAAATGATACTACTCTCATTGGATTCCCTTCTAAATTGAACTGCAAGCAGGTGGCCACCATAACAGCCATGTAGGGTTGCATGGGCGCCTGTCTAGACAATAGAAAGAACCGGGACAGCTTGGCCACAATTAGAAATAGCTGTCATTGGTAGGCTGTGGAGAATGGCCGTGATTGATGTTTCCATGGCTGCGATTAGAAACAGCTGGGACAACTTGTCCATGATTAGAAATATTTGAAAAAACTCTCCAGATTAGGGTTTTGAGTTGAATCTCATCCCTCCATTTCTATATTATGTACGATGAAGAATATTAGGATTTCACACACACATCTTATCATTAGAAGAACCTATGGACGCAACAATCCTTCCAGATAGATAAAAAGGATACTAATGACTGCGGAAGCACATAAGTTCACAGTAAAACTGATATCTCTTGTCACCAATTATGCACACAAGTTATTTATTCTAGCATATTAATGACAGTGGAAGGACTTGAATCTCCTCTAGAACATATATCTCTACTCACCACTTATGCACACAAAATGTTTATACTAGAATATGTCGACACCCCGACTTACCATGCTGGAAATAACTAGGTAGAATATTGAGGTGTTGGATATAGTCGGGAGAGCAGTCTTATGGCAACCAACTTGTGAAATGGTGCAGTACTCTTATGTGGTTATTCTGGTTTAAAAGGTTGAGATATTTTAAACATGCACCTCCCTGTATAGATTCTCAAAACCAAAATATACGTACTTACTTCTGGTCATTCTTATCTGGATTGCAGTATTGGGTATCAACCGGCATGAACCTAAGTCAACTGATGACTTTGTTAATTTTGCTCCGTGCCCTTTGGATGCTACAAATCTGCAAGAAAGAAAAGCTCAGGGCTTACTTCTGAGGTGGAGTAGTTTTATTATTCACACTTTTGGCTCATGCCCTTTGGATGCTACTGCAAGAAATATAAGCTCAGGGCTTACTAATGAGGTATATAAGCTCAGGGCTTACTTATGAGGTATATAGTATGCTTATTATTCAAACTTATGTAGATAGACTTGATACTCAAACTTATGTAGATAGACTTATCAAGTGGTGTCTTATGATTATGGTTCAAACTAGACTTCTCCCCTTATCAAGTTGAAAATACGTCCGTAGAGTATTGAAGTGTCGGATATCCTCGCCACAGAAGTGGTATGCCAGCCAAATGCCTTTGGAGCAGTACTTTTATCTGGCAACTCCAGGTTAACATATTGATACCTGTATCTACCTGTACAGATTCTCAAAATCAAAATATACATACTTATTTCTCAGGTGTATTGTGTTTATTATTTGAACTTACACATGTAATAATTTGAGAGGTACGTATTGAGCGACAGGGTGCAGCATATGATGAATTTTTTTGCTCGTCCATACACAGATTCTGTAAATATTGCGTAGATCTCTTATCCTTTTCTCATAAACTCCACGCTGACAACACGGTTGGCTTCGACGGATGTCCACCAAATGCTACGCTTGCCAGCCTATGACAGTTTTATAGTCGTTGAATATATGCCACTCTTATTGACTGCTCGGTGAGAAAACTGACCTATTTACGGAAGAAAATTCTCGATGTACTGACCCCAATGGGCCTCACTGCAACGGTGATCGTCAGCTAGTTAATCAGGAAGAAGAGGAGAAGGCGAACCTTGTGAACCAAGAATAGGCTATAGCTCTACAGCATTGCATGGACCTTCAGCTTCAGTTCGAATTGTTAGGAGGCTACAGAGACCGTGGCAGTACTCCATCTGTGTTTCAGCAGCTGAAGCGAATTCGTCCAGTTCCGGAGCTGCATATTTCTCTATTGAACACTAAACAGGTCGACGTGAGGAAACAAAGGATCTCTGAGCATTTTTCACCATGTTTGAAGCAAATATTTATGTCAAAACCACACCTATCTAGGGTTTTTATGAGCAGAACAAGTGTATACTTGAAGAAATTTTACATCCGAGTTAGAAACGTTTTTGTCATTTTAAACAATGCAATTTAATATTTAAACTTGTTTAACCAGATTATTATCAATTAAATGACGTTCTACGGATGAGATTTCATTGAAAAAAGACACATCCAGGGACTAAAAATCAATCATATATATATATATATATAGCACTTTCCCAGTCAATTGAAAGTCCCGAATCTTATTTTTGTTAGTATAGTACCAGATGCCTATCTCATTTATTTAAATCTTGATCAATAGGGTTAACACCCAAATATAGGTAAAGGAGATTAAGGATTGTTGAAACACATAAAAGTCGATGAATTACCGTGGAAATGAAAATTAAACTTGAGTAAACATGTCACCTTAATGCTACCAAATGGAGTTTTGTTAGTATAATGTGACCTACACATGCATTCACTTATACATAAATCTTCGTATGATCAACTGCAGAACGAATATCTTTTCTCACAGAACGCATATCTCTTCTCACATAACACAAAAGTCGATTACTGGCCGTGGTATTCCACTGCAGAACTCATATCTCTTCTCACGAATTGTCAACAGAGAATTTTATACCTACAATTGTCATGTTGACTACCCGACATCAAGTTGAAATGAAGTGAAAATATTGAAGCGTTTAATATCCTTGGCTGAGATAAACTGGCATAGCATCCAACTAATGAGATGCCTCTGGAGCATTACTCTCATGTAGTAATATGGAGAACTATTTTCATATAGTAATTATGGGCTAAGCTATTTAAACCAGCTCCTCGCTGTATAGATTATCGGGATTAAAGGGATCAAAATGTAGGTGCTTTGAAGTTTTATCGTGTTTATTATGCAAATCTACATATGTAATAATTTATACGCTGTTCATGCGTTTAAAATTTATGAAACAAGTAAAGAAAAGAGAATATACACCCAAAAAAGGAAAAAAAGCAGATTGGAGAATTGAATTATAATTGTATTATTTATTTACCAAGGTTGTAATATTTTTATACAAAATTTAAGTAAAGTTCTCACTTCAAAATTATGTAATATTTATTAAATATTATAAATTATTAATATTATGTTAAATTAATAATTATTTTAAAACAATAATAATAATAGTAATAGTTACTGTGAAATATCAAATTAATTTATGAGACAGTTTTTAATTTATGAGACAGCTTTGTTTGTAGGACAAGGGATTCTTTCCACCTAACAATTTGACTAGTAAAGTCTAAAGAGGTATACATACCTTATCTTCCTTTGGATTTGAACTTGTAATCTCTAAGTAGGAACCACAAGTTCTTAACCATTAAGCTCACTCAGGATGTATATCTAACCCTTGA
The DNA here is from genome assembly GCA_010110895.2 of Picea sitchensis. Lineage (NCBI taxonomy): Eukaryota > Viridiplantae > Streptophyta > Pinopsida > Pinales > Pinaceae > Picea > Picea sitchensis. Next base: position 138,979 of record SNQJ01S0048581.1, read on the forward strand.
ATGTAATATAGGAAAGTCAATAATGAAGTATAATGATAAAGTACTCCCTTAAATACGGTTAAAATCAGTAATAGAATGTAGTTAAACTCAATGATGGAGTGTAGTGTAATGTTAAGATACTCCATTAAACACAATTAAACCCACCCCCACCAGAACAGTTAAACCCTAGCCCGTTGTTTCAACAAGTCACAAAAAGAAATATTACTATATACAACATTGTCTCAACAAAATTTTGCAAAAGCTTCTTTGACTTTTTTTTTTTAATATTAAAACACCACTTCCTTATGTGTAAAGGGAACTTTACACCTTAGTTAGATTAAAGATTTACTAAAGTGAACTTTTCTAAGCAACTCTCCCATTCGGCTATCGCTATTTCTGAAGATAAACATAAAACCCATTTTCAATTATTTTTCAAAATTGAATATTAATATCATCTTCCATTGTTACTTATAACAATTAACAATGCCCAACACTAATGTTGAAAATGTATTTTTCTTCACCATTTCAATCTCATTTTTCAAATAAATCTGTAAGTTTTATTTTGATTTGTTTTTTTTCTTTTGTATTTAAAAAAAATCCATTTTTTCAAAAAAACTTTAATACCTAAAATGAAAATGTGAAATGGTAATAACATTCTACAATTCCAAACAACAAATAAAACACACTTCAAAACATACACATCTTTAAACAACTACACATACCAAGAATCAATTTCATAGTGATACAAATCAATCATTAATACTTCACTAACACATATCACATATATAATTTTCCATAGGTTGATTGAACATAGATTTTACTCATCAACAAAAATATATATATATATATATATATACTTGATACATTAAATTAATTAGTTGATAGTAAAAAATATGATACTACAAAAAAACTTCTAAATTAGTTGATAGTAAAAAATATGACACTACAAAAAACTTCTTAAAAAACCCACACAACACATGAATGAAACAAAAACACAAAAACAAGTTTCAAGAATCTCCACCATATTAACATTATCATTGTTCTAAATTTTATATACAAAATTCACCATAACTATCATAACTTGAAGTTGTCACTTCAACAATTTTTATACAAAATTCACCTAGGACTATCCTATCATGACATGAATTGTCACTTCAAACATTTTTATATTTTCATAACACTTAATCCACTGATTATTTTAAATATATTCAATACTCTTTATATTTTTTTTTAAATTTCTAAAATCTTTAATTTACTCAAATCCATCTTTAAAAATCTTTCAAAAATTTAAACAAATTCTTAAAATTACGAAAACCTTAAGAACATTTACTCAAAATTTTAACGTCTACGTGAGGAAAAATTACGAAACACTTGCGAAATAGTTTTAACTTAGTAACCTCCGTCTCAGCACAAAATTCCGAAAAACCTAACAAACATTTACAAATTGTTTCAACATCCATCTTAGTAAAAACTAAGAAACACTTACTCAATACTTTAAACTTAGCAACCTTCGTCTCAGCAAAAAAATCCAATGATATTTCTGAATCAGAGTTCATATTCAGCTGCAACATAGATTATTTTTCTTGCCCAAACGTACACAAATTCTGTAAATATCGCATAAACTCCACACTCACAACGAAGGTCCTTTCTGTAAATATCGCATAAACTCCACACTCACAACGGAAGTCCAGCAAATGCTGCTGCTCCCAGGCTATAACTGTTTATTTGTTCTTCCTATATACAACACTTACAATCACTGAATATTTGCCATGCCTATGGACTGAGACTAAAAAACTTACTTCATCACCGCAGAAAATTCTCGATGTACTGATCCCAGTGGGCCTCGCTGAAACGCAGGTCACCAGGTAAAAATTTATCAGGACTAGGAGGAGAACTTGCCCTTTGAGAACCAAGAGTAAGCTCTAGCTCTACAGCATCACATGGAGCTTCAGCTTCTGTCTCACTTGTGATGAGGCTGCAGAGATCGTGGCTGTACTCGAATTGCGATTGAGTAGCTGCAACGAATTCGTCCTGTTCCGGAGCTGCCATAATCGCTGAATGTTTTTCTATGTTCTTCTCATTAAATATACTGTTGTCGGGATTATGTAAGGCGTTTGTTACATCAGAGCGGTCGTCAGATTTGCTGCTTGAACCAATATAATAATTATTAGGTACGCGATCTATACCTTTTCTTCGTTTGTGTTTCGAATACGACTGGCTCTTAAATCTGCCTCTCGCGTGTACACTGAGCTGCTTGCCGGAGATGGCTTCCATCGGATGGATTTGAGAAGCGGAATCGCCACGCAGGATGCTCTCCACCGCCGCCTGACAAACTGCCCAGTTCCCTGAGCAGAGGAGTCCCAACGATCCATATATAGGATTCACCATCCTGCCGCAAGCTTCGTATAAAAGAGATCTGAATATAGCTGCACCACCCGCCAGACAAAGCACGTTTATGGATTATGTACTGTTTCTCTTCTATTTGCAATCAAATTAAGGGGTCTTTAAATCTAAACGTGAGGTGCAACCTGCGAAACTAGGTTGCGGTGGGTGTCTGTCTGTGTATTGAACAGAAACAGTCCAGTGTAAGTCTTGAATATGCAATATCCATTTCTAAAATAAAACGCCAGTGGTTGTCTATATAGAGTTCATAGAAATCGCTCTGGATAATTAAGCTCTCGTGTGAGTAAAAATTCCCATGTACAAACCTGTTACTAGTTAGAAATCAGTTAGTAATTACTAGGTAGAACTGAAACTGCAACGCTGTATGCAGTTAGCAATTTTCGTAAATACTTAAACTTTTTAGCTATATATCTTGTAGCTATCAATCAAAATCTTCATGAAAGTTTATGTGATTACAGTTACAGTGAATCCTTTGTACCTTAAAAATGACAATCTTGATTTTTTTTTAGCTCTCACAAAAAATTCTTATATGGAGTGCGGTTTAATGGTTTACCATGAATCCTTTGTACCTTAAAAATGACAATCTTAAATTTTTTTTAGTTCTCACAAAAATTTATTATATGGAATGCGGTTTAATGGTGTAGTATTGATTATTTTTTTTCTTTAAACATGTTTTTTTGTTTTTGTTTGTTAATTTGTGTGATACCGGATCATACTCGGACTGAGCCACACCAACCCTTAACATGGTTGGATTTTTTTGTCCCGTAGGTTTTGAACAGGTGACTTTAACATCACAGAGTGGCTTAACAATACACTCCGTCACCAACGGTACTACACCTTGGAGACTTTTTCTTTAAACATGTTATAATTAACTTCCTTTCTTAATTTAACTGTGCATCTGGATAGTTTAAGGGTTTTGTTGCAATTCTTATTTGAATACTACATATGCTGTCTGAAACGAAAACATTGTAAAAACCATTTGCATTTGCTTGTTTTCTTCATTTCCATTTACATTTGATTGTTTTCTTTATTTTTACTTTGTTCATATTTATAGCATGATCGTTTAGAAATTATGTTTTTTTTAATAAAGATGTTTTCCATATATATTATGGAATGTTTCTAACTGAGTTGTAACAATTTTCTGATTAACCAGAATACAGCCAGAACTAGAAGGAATTCAAAAAAGTAATTCTTGTTTGAAGTAAGAGGTTTGTTCATGTTCCATTGATATAAGCATTTCAGATGAAGTAAACTTTCACATGAGCCACAATTTACTTCTGAATTGTTTTTTTTTTTTTTAAATGAGACCAGAATACTTCTATTAGAGAGTCAAGTTAGTAAGACTTCCTCAACGAATGCATTCGATCAAATAGAGTCACAAACTTTCAAAGTGATGGATGTGAGACGTGCTGTTTGGGTGGTGTGGAGAAAAGAACGCTCGTAAAATCCTCGGTGTTTCTGCAGGAGTATTTAGACTTTAAGTAGTTAAGCCAATAAATGGATTACATAATGTATAACGTATGATCGTTATTTTCTTTAAACAAAGTTAAATAAAATAATGTATAATGTATGATCGTTATTTTCTTTAAACAAAGTTAAATAAAGTGCTTCTGGTTGTTAATTAATGTAAAGGGTTTATTAAGTTAAATACAAAGTTAATGTATTTACACTTTAAGTAGTTAAGCTAATAAATGGATTACATAATGTATAATATATGATTGTTATTTTTTTTTTTAAAGTTAAATAAAGTGCTTCTTGTTGTTAATTAATGTAAAGGGTTTATTAATTAATGTAAAGGGTGACTTAGGGTAACTAATTACGAGGGTTTGTGGTAGATAAAAACTATTTATAAAAAATTAAATGATATAATCCTTTTTTCAAGGATCATCATTGTATTGGAGCATTGTTACTCATTTGAAGATTGTCCCTTCAAAAAGTTACAATGATAAATGATTAATTTGGATTTAATATTTTTTTATGATTTTCATTTACTTTTTACATTTTGAATTTCATCAAATATTTTGAATTATCTAGTCCCTTCAAAGAGTTACAATAATAAATGATTAATTTGGATTTAATATTTTTTTATGATTTTCATTCACTTTTTACATTTTGAATTTCATCAAATATTTTGTTGAATTATCTATTATCTATTACTATTATAATTACAATACAAGTGGTATTACAAACACGTATTCCGTGTCTATAATTATGGAGATTTGTTGTTGAACAAGCGAAATTGTATCTCAAAAGAATACACACAACGTATACAAGTAGGGTAACCTTATTGTACACCCATGTTTGCCTCTATATGTTCATAGATTGTATCTTCCACTTATCTTTTGGTACATCAGAAGTCCTTTAGGCATACCAAAGAGCATTCCTACAAAAACTTTTGAGCACAAAATTTAGGGAGATCAGGAATTAGGTAGTATGAGCAAAGATACTCTTAATCCTCCCTCCTTACAATATGAAAGATTAGCCGAGTATAATTGTTAGAAACCCTAAGGTATATTAACAAGATATAACACCACACATTATTTTTCTCTTGAGACCCTATCAAAACTCTGTAATATATATAGAAAAAATAAAAAAAACATGGAATATATAGATTTTGATAAATTTGTCAATACAATAATTATTAATAATTATTTGATAGTAACAAAAAGAAGTTTGAAAGTAGTCGTGGACCGACCTAGGTTGTTTTTGTTGACTTATCTCAAAATATTCCTCATGCAAAGGTGATCATGTTACTTTATCTCATTAATAACCCTTCATGTAGCCCCATATGACCCCATCTCTTCCGCTAAAAATGATTATGATTACAAGGATCACCCAATTGGAAGCCTAGGTCTCCATAATATCCCAAAAGGCATAGCCCATCTTTTATTGAAATGTTGAACTTCAAAACAATTTGAATAATCAATTGGACATTTGTGATGATAGCCTAAGGCAGAGGGGAAGTGGTGAATCTTTAATAGGTCACAATGATCACACTGAGGCACCCCTTCATGATAATAAAATCAATATGATGCACATACTATCTCTTTAAGCGAGATAAGGATAATTTTAATGTTCTTATCCAAAAGTGCTCTTCCATGCTTGGATAAGGAGTGTTAGCACTAGTGGTAATGGAATACGAAGGCATTTGAGGAGTACATTTTTCGAAATGAGCTTGTGAGTTCCCTCTATGATTTATTTGAAATTAATATTAATTTTATGGAGATGCTAATTAAGTTGTGACAAACTAACACAATAGAAATATATATTAATTCTTTTGAGTGAATGGAAATTCAAATAGAGATTTTGGATGATGGATTTTTCAAGCACCTTTATTTTAGTTGTTTCAAGGATAAAATAAGACTATAAGTCTAGATGTATTGGGCCAAATGCATGGTTGGAGGCCTCTTAGTTATTGTTAGAATATAATGGATGTGTTCGTTTTATCATTGATAATATTGCTATTGTCACCCAACCATAGGCCGAAGCCACCCTTCGAGCACCTTAACTTTGATAGATAATCACTCTAGAAGCAAACCCTAGGCTAGATAGCCAAACAAGGGGTAGCGCATATTTTCCCAAGGATAGCGCACCAACAAGAGCTGATCAGATAGTCCAAACCCTAACCAAGAGATAATCCAATCCAAACGTGATCTGCTAGTTGCAACAACTACAATGGAAGATCTCCTCCAAACCCGTGCACAAAACTCGGCACTGCAGTGTGCACAAGTGTTGCTCTGCAATTTTGAGACTTCCTACCAGAATGAATATTGACCTCCTGTATTTATAGTAATTTTGGCTAACTGCCTGGGCTGACTTCTCATTCTGAGTATATGTTTGTTCAATATATATTATTTCTTTTGGATGAGTTTTTCTCTTGGAGGATAATAACCTAATAAAAGTTATCTTCATGAGGCGACATGTCTTCTAGGGTTATTATCCAACTCATTAGGGTTTCTTCTTGCTTCATGAAATATTCTGTCCTCACCAGGTTTACACGTGGAGGTAAATACCTACCGCAGCTACCATAATATCAACACTCCCTCCTAGCCAGGGAGGTATTACAGGTAATGGTCTTGAGCACTAACATACCATTTATCCGGTAACCTCAACATAGAATATCTCATGACTAAATCATGAGCACCATCATCACCATCAATGTCATTAGCTACATCATATCTCAAAACCATACTCCATCTGAGTAATTAGACATGATGTTGGATAAGTCACTAAAACCACAGAGTGACACTAGAGCCATTCTTCTAATCTGGACATATGTCCTAGAAGAATAAATGTCCTGAACCATTTGTCCTTTGGGAAATCTCTTTCCATTGATCATCCATATAGCTGATAATAATTTTCAACACTGCTGATAGTCTTCA
>SNQJ01S0048581.1:145792-167418 GCA_010110895.2 Picea sitchensis
GAATGCATTCGATCAAATAGAGTCACAAACTTTCAAAGTGATGGATGTGAGACGTGCTGTTTGGGTGGTGTGGAGAAAAGAACGCTCGTAAAATCCTCGGTGTTTCTGCAGGAGTATTTAGACTTTAAGTAGTTAAGCCAATACATGGATTACATAATGTATAATGTATGATCGTTATTTTCTTTAAACAAAGTTAAATAAAGTGCTTCTGGTTGTTAATTAATGTAAAGGGTTTATTAAGTTAAATACAAAGTTAATGTATTTAGACTTTAAGTAGTTAAGCTAATAAATGGATTACATTATAATGTATAATGTATGATTGTTATTTTTTTTAAACAAAGTTAAATAAAGTGCTTCTTGTTGTTAATTAATGTAAAGGGTTTATTAATTAATATAAAGGGTGATTTACTGAGGGTAACTAGTTACGAGGGTTTGTGGTAGATAAAAACTATTTATAAAAAATTAAATGATATAATCCTTTTTTCAAGGATCATCATTGTATTGGAGCATTGTTACCCATTTGAAGATTATCCCTTCAAAGAGTTACAATAATAAATGATTAATTTGGATTTAATATTTTTTTATGGTTTTAATTTACTTTTTACATTTTGAATTTCATCAGATATTTTGTTGAATTATCTATTATCTATTACTATTATAAGTACAATACAAGTGGTATTACAGACACGTATTCCGTGTCTATAATTATGGAGATTTGTTGTTGAACAAGTGAAATTGTATCTCAAAAGAATACACACAATGTATACAAGTAGGGTAACCTTATTGTACACCCATGTCTGCCTCTATATGTTCATAGATTGTATCTTCCACGTATCTTTTGGTACATCAGAAGTCCTTTAGGCATACCTCAGAGCATTCCTACAAAAACTTTTGAGCAAAAAAATTAGGGAGATCAGGAATTAGGTAGTATGAGCAAAGATACTCTTAATCCTCCCTCGTTACAATATGAAAGATTAGCCGAGTATAATTGTTAGAAACCCTAAGGTATATTAGCGAGATATAACACCACACATTATTTTTCTCTTGATACCCTATCAAAACTCTGTAAAAAAATAAAAAAAAACATGGAATATATAGATTTTGATAAATTTGTCAATACAATAATTATTTGATAGTAACAAACAGTTTGAAAGTAGTCGTGGACCGACCTAGGTTGTTTTTGTTGACTTATCTCAAAATATTACTTATGCAAAGGTGATCATCTTACGTTATGTCATTAATAACCCTTCATGTAACCCCATATGACCCCATCCCTTCCGCTAAAAATGATTATGAATACAAGGATCACCCAATTGGAAGCCTAGGTCTCCATAATATCCCAAAGGCATAGCCCATCTTTTATTGAAATGTTGAACTTCAAAACAATTTGAATAATCAATTGGACATTTGTGATGATACCCTGAGGCAGGCAGAGGGGAAGTGGTGAATCTTTAATAGGTCACAATGATCACACTGAGGCACCCCTTCATGATAATAAAATCAATATGATGCACATACTATCTCTTTAAGAGAGATAAGGATAATTTTAATGATTCTTATCCAAAAGTGGTGTGCTATGCTTGGATAAGGAGTGTTAGCACTAGTGGTAATGGAATACGAAGGAATATGAGGAGTACATTTTTCGAAATGAGCTTGTGAGGTCCCTCTATGATTTATTTGAAATTAATATTAATTTTATGGAGATGCTAATTAAGTTGTGACAAACTAACACAATAGAAATATATATTAATTCTTTTGAGTGAATGGAAATTCAAATAGAGATTTTGGATGATGGATTTTTCAAGTATCTTTATTTTAGTTGTCTCAAGGATAAAATAAGATTATAAGTCTAGATGTATTGGGCAAAATGCATGGTTGGAGGCCTCTTAGTTATTGTTAGAATATAATGGATGTGCTTGTTTTACCATTGATAATATTGCTATTGTCACCCAACCATAGGCTAAAGCCACCCTCCAAGCACCTTAACCTTGATAGATAATCACTCCGGAAGCAAACCCTAGGCTAGATAGCCAAACAAGGGGTAGCGCATCTTTCCCCAAGGATAGCGCACCAACAAGAGCTAATCAGATAGTCCAAACCCTAACCAAGAGATAATCCAATCCAAACGTGATCTGCTAGTTACAACAACTACAATGGAAGCTCTCCTCCAAACCTGCGTACAAAGCTGGGCACTGCAGTGTGCACAAGTGTTGCTCTGCAATTCTGAGACTTCCTGCCAGAATGAATACTGACCTCCTGTATTTATAGTAATTTTGGCTAACTGACTGGGCTGAGTTCTCATTCTGGGTATTTGTCTGTTCAATATATATTATTTATTTTGGATGAATTTTTCTCTTGGAGGATAATAACCTAATAAAAGTTATCTTCATGAGGCGACATGTCTTCTAGGGTTATTAGCCAACTCGTTAGGGTTTTTTCTTGCTTCCTGAAATATTCTATCCTCGCTAGGTTTACACGTGGAGGTAAATACCTACCGCGGCTACCATAATATCAACAATCCCTCCTAGTCAGGGAGGTATTACAGGTAATGGTCTTGAGCACTAACATACCATTTACCCGGTAGCATCAACATATAACATCTCATGACTAAATCATGAGCACCATCATCATCATCAATGTCATAAGCTGCATCATATCTCGAAACCATACTCCATCTGAGTAATTAGACATGATGTTGGATAAGTCACTAACACCACAGAGTGACACAAGAGCCATTCTTCTAATCTGGACATATGTCCTAGAAGAATAAATGTCCTGAACCATTTTTCCTCTGGGAAATCTCTTTCCATTGATCATCCATATAGCTGATAATAATTTTCAACACTGCTGATAGTCTTCAAGGAAATCATAACAATATCATTCAATAGAACACAACTGTGTCTATCCAACTAAGTACACAACTACAATCTAGTGGTACACTACCACACCAAGTAGCACACAGGTACTTGATCAATGATGTATAGTCACAAACATTGGAACACATCCACCACAATAGTATACATCTATTGTCTAGAGACATATAGTCTTCATAACAATCATCTGATATCAACCTGCATAGAAACAATGTTATGATATAAACTGAAACATCTGGGCCATTCTTCCGCTTACATCTGTGAGATCTGGAAGATCATCTTCCCTTAGAAGGTAAAACATCAATGATGAGCTATCTGGACTATTCTTCTCAAGCAAAGAAGAATAATTGTCCTGATTTCTGAGCTTGGACCATTCCCCACCCTGGGCCATTCCTCCGACATTAGACAAAATATAACCTGGAGAGAATGAGTCTTCCCTAAGGAATGTCTGTCCCTGATTGCTGAAACTGGACCATTCCCCACCCTGGTCCATTCCTCCAGAACTAAACAAAGTGCAACCTAGAGAGAATGAATATGCCCTAAGGAATGACTATCCAAACCATTTACAAAGGAAATGATTGTCCTGTACCAACATCCAAAACTGACCATTCCAGATTCCCCATGTTAACCACAATGAAAAATCGTTGTCCAGCGAGGCGGGCCAGTCTTCTTGAGCAACCCTCAAGAAGAGAGATTGCCCTAGACAACTTCCCTTGTTAACCATAATGGGAAGTCGTTGTCTATGGTACATCAACAATCTCGACCATTTTACGAATTGGAAAATGTCTATCCATCAGAAATATCAATCCACTTTCCAAATTGGAAAAGAACTGCTCGTCGTCAACCATTTTTCGAATTGAAAAATGACTGTCCATCAATCAATGCTCCCTCCCAACTTGGGAGTCATCTCTTCCTTTTTAAATAAGGAAGTTTTCTTCCACGAGCTCCAGCTTGAGTACGCAAACTCTTTCATCTTGGACAAAACCTTTACCAAAATGTCTGCTTATCTTCTCATATGTGGAGATATGTATTGGAGAACCACTTTCTCCTTTATGGACTTCATCACGGATAATGTAATGCTTGATTTCAAATGTACTTCGGTCTAGAACACTGGTTTTCTCTGAAGGATTCATGTATCTATGACCAATAAAGTATATCATTGTTGGAAAACTAGAACATATTCATGTGGCACTTCTTCTTTCATCATGAGATCTGATAGAATATCTCTGTTATAGAAAATCTTCACCACGCTTCTGTTGTGCACTGGAGGTTCTCCACCATGTTATCTTCTTCCATATACATACAAGGGTCTCTTTCTAGTATGCTTCAAAGTCTTGAGGTTGTTCTTCATACGCTCTTTGTTCAATTGCTTTGGAGAATTCATCTGATGTAGAATTCCAAACCATGGATATTGTGGATGATATAAAGACTCATGTAGAGGTATGTCTGGTTTATTGGAACAAGTAATCATCATAGTCTTCTCCCTCCATCTGGGAGAACCTCTAGTTCTAAATCTTGCAATGCTTGCATATATATATTGTTCTTCATTACAACTTTCAGTTCCTCTCCTTGATTTCTTTTATTGAGTTCATATCAGGTTCGTAATATTGTGATTCTTAACATAGTGACTGGTTGTTTTGGCTTCTCTTTCTTTCTTGGAATCTTCATGTTTTTCCTAATGTTTTTATTTAGCTCTTGGGTCCATGGAGTTTCTTATAGATTCATTTCCCTAAAGATTTGACTTCTTCCTTTCATTATAGAATCATGGATGTTAATGGACAACCAGAGATACTTTAAGGCTTCTCATCGAAGAAGACTTCTTATGAGGTTGAACTCAACACGTACTGTCTTTCATGTCTGCTACCATGAATATATACTTCATCATCTTCAATGGATCATAGGATTAGCTCCCTCCTAATCCTTTCTTCATGTATGAGTGCATATAATCGGCTCCCTCGACCTAATAGAGTCCACACTTATGTCTGCATTTTTATTTTCCTATGCAATATATAATCAGCTCCCTCTGTCTAACAGATTCCATGCTTCTGTCTTATTGTCTTCTACAAAACGTCATAAGTCTTTCTCCAATTTCCTCTTGATTGCTGACTTCTTTCTGTCTTTGCTTCTTCTAAGTCTCTTCATGATTGATTTTGATTTCTCTTATCTTGTAATAGCTTCCACATGATTTGTTTGATGTATTTCATCCTTTCATGTGTATTATCTAACTTGTATAATGATAGAAATCCTTATCTTGTTGTTCTTCCATAAGTATAGTTCTTCTTGGAACACATTATCTTCCAAGAGATAGATATACAAGATATGATGCAAACAAGATATGTACAAGAACTAAGAAGATATATTGTAGTTGATATATTAACTAGGAGATCCTCACAAAGTATGATGTTATGCTATCATCATCATTCATCTTCATGTCACAAAGCTCATTCTTTAGACTCATTATTTGTCCAATGTTTATGACTGAGAAGAGGTTTGTTAGGGCATCGTACATCTTCTTCAATGAGTCAAGATGGGAGATGTAGGGTATCAAGTGGTATTTTATAGAGTCCAATATGATACTCATGGCAATGATGTCACTGTCTTTGAACTTCTCCATAACTGCAACATTCTACAATTCCTTTTCTTTTCCTTCTTCAAACTCTGGTTCCACGATATTTCCTTTCACGATATCCAACACTTTATTCTTGACAAGGATGAGGTTAATCCTTCTATTCAATGCTATGAAATTAGAATCTCCATCTAACTTGTTTTCTGACTTCATAGAGTAAGTCATGTCTGCTTTCAACCGTAGATTTGACCAGAAATTTAACCTTGATGTCTTGGCTTGCTGAGAGTATTAGAAGATGGAATAGGCTAGGGCGCACTAATCTATCGAAAAATTAGGTCAATCCCTTCACTTAAGGTGCCTCAACGAGAGTATTAGGGTTTCTGCAACTGCACCTGCTAGTAACCCTAGCGACAGTGCTTTGGTGACTGCTCCTGCTAGAAACCCTAGCAGTAGTTCTTCGACGAGCTTAATATCCTTATGGCTATGTTTTATTCCAGCAGTTACACCGAATGAAGGAGGTGTGGGCCTATAACCTTTTAGACTATAATGGATGTGCTCATTTTACCATTGACAATATCTCTATTGTCACCCAACCATAGGCCGATGCCACCCTCCGAGCACCTTAACTTTGACAAAGAATCACTCTGGAAGCAAACCCTAGGCTAGATAGCCAAACAAGGGGTAACGCATCTTTCCCCAAGGATAGCGCAGCAATAAGACCTGATCAGATAGTCCAAACCCTAACCAAGAGATAGTCCAAACCAAATGTGATTTGCTAGCTGCAACAACTATAATGGCAACTCTCCTCCAAATCTGCGGACAAAATTGGGCACTGCAGTGCACACAAGTGTTGCTCTGCAATTCTGAGACTGCCTGCCAGAATCAAGACTAGCCTCATGTATTTATAGTGATTCTGGCTAACTGCCTGGGCCGACTTCTCATTCTAGGTATTTGTCTGTTCAGTATATATTATTTCTTCTACCCGACTTCTTCTCTTCGAGGATAATAACCTAATACAAGCTATCTTCTTGAGCTAACCTGTCTTCTAGGGTTATTAGCCAACTCATTAGGGTTTCTTCTTGCTTCCTGAAATATTCTATTCTCGTCAGGTTTACACGTGAAGGTAAATACCTCCCGCAACTACCATAATATCAACAATTATCTCCTCATGTGCAATACGTGGTAATTGCCTTGTCTAAATGTCCACTTTTGTAGACAAATGTCCCACTTTTGTTCAATGACCATGTCCTAATTGTATGTTAGGGGCATAAATGTAAGGAACATAGATTGTTTGTCAATGAGATGACCCCATATGGAAATTTCGAGGCAATTTTAGATAATGATGTGGCCAAGTTGGATATTTCATAACTAGCATAGCCACATAATTATGGTTGTGGCTGATGAACAATGAACATAGAAAGGCAGATTTGATTTGCAAACAAACCCTAACAATGTAAGCATAACACTAGTCATCGTTTGAATTTTGAAGCCATTAAAAATGTTGTCTAGCTGAAGGCTAAATTTGACAATGACTTTCCTCCCAACTACTATTATTACTATGAAAAACAAAAAACAAAATTCATTAATCTATTGAAGAGTTACTCTCACTGCCATCTCTTAAATACAAACCAATTAATTTAAAAAAAAAAAAAAAACATTAATAATGAAGAGTTAAACAAAAAACAGAATTCAGAATTCATTAAACTGATTGAAAAAGACAAATTAAACAATTCATTAATGAACTGAAGAGTTACATATGAATCAATGAGGCTGGCTGCCATAATTACTTAAGCATTTTAAGCATTTGCCGCTGGTTGTCATTGTAGGTGTATGGTAGATATGGTAGTGGTACAAATGTAAATTTAATAATGTAAAATGTAAAAAGTGAATAGTGAAGTAAATTCTTAATTTCAGGTAAGTTTGTTAATCATTTGAACGTGGTAATTAGATGGTCATACAGTAATTTTTTAATTATATTAAGTAAATGTTAAAAAGTAAATAGGTTAACTCGATGCCTTTAAAAATGTTAAAAAGTTATCAACATGAGATCTCATCCATTGATTTGGAAGGACGACTAAGAATATACCAGCATCTTGAATTGATAATCATACGATTGGAATTTATGGTTCAAAGATCATTAAATGTGCTCATCTCCACATTTTCCTTATACTAACACATATAGGGCTATGCATCTACTTCTGGAATGCATCTGCTTTGTATGGCTCAAAAGAATATCTACAAATGAAGGAAACAACGACGTCTTTATTACGCTTGCCACTATTGATCGTTATCACAATGGATACTTGTTGCTTATATCTAGTTGTCACTATTCATCTCTATCACCAAGGATAATTTGGATAATTATTGCTTATATCTATTTGACCATTTTTCCTCACCAAATTTATATTTTCTACCAATTTTCTTTACCTCTTCCTCGTGCAAAGGACAAGAGTAATCTCTTCTTTTGTTCAGTGCATCCAGAAAAACCCTTTTGCTTCTTACATTCTTCTATTTTATTTTCTATTTTTTAAAAATAATAACCCTTCAAGTGATAGGTTAGTGGTTTATATGATTTTGCTACGATAGGTATGCCATACCATGTATGGCAATGATTTTATTTGAATTATGTTCCCACTCCTCTTTGAAACCCTTTAATTCTCTTGCTATCGTGACTTGAACTATAGCTAGTTGATCTACCATCCTTCATTTGATACAATGACAAATTAGAATGACAGATATGTTTTCTTACTTGTCAACTCCATGATTTCATGGAAATGGCATTTACTATACTTTAGACATTATACTCTCTCCTTGAATTTTTGATACATAATTACATGTTTGGTACACCTTGGTATTCCACATCATATTTAGAGTTTTTTCTTTAATGGATATCAATTTAAAAATTTAAATATAAACAATAGATAAATACCTAATTAAAAATAGACTCACTTAAAGTATATAGTTTTATTACATTACAATTTAAAAATTTAAATATAAACAATAGATAAATACCTAATTAAAAATAGACTCACCTAAAGTATATAAAGTATATAGTTTTATTACATTACAATGAAGTTATTTGATACAATGGAATTGATCTCCTATAATTTAATTTTTTAAGTAGTTGTGCTTCCTATACAACCTAACGACCTCCTTTACTAATACCTGATCGAATATCCCTTCTCTTGGCAGAAAAGAGCGATACCTTCTTCGATTGCTTTAGAGAGGGATAGATCAAAACGTAATATGAGTGCTCGAAGAGGGCGACTTTCGAACCAGAGGATGAATGAGATGCGAAGCTCATGTCGTTCAAAAGCAAAGATCTCTTCTGTAGATGTGGATAGTCTGGAACTAATTCGCATGAAAAATTCCAATCCGCATTCGCTTCTTCTACTGTATTATTTTTGACTTGTGGTATGGTGATCGGTGTCATACCCTACTGATGACGTGTTTCCAGAATTCATCCATACAAGGCAATGGTATTTCATTCGTATCTAATTAACTTATATATATATTTTTAAATTATTTTGTTATATTAAAGTGAATTTTAAATTAAATTGTCATCAAATGTACACGCTATTTGAGCATTATACTCCAATAATATAACAGATTACACCCCCTAAGAATGAAGTTCCTAGGGAAGAGTATCCTACTAAGGAACCCTACATTTGATCAATTCATGTTTTGGTGAAGATTAGATCTCTCCAAGCCTTGATCATGGTAGCATATAGCAAGCAAATGAAGGTCATTATCTTCATAGATAGTGGGTAGTACTCACAATTTCATTTCATTCATCTTTAGGTAACATAAGAAATTACTATGTACTTATAAATAACATATTTTGAAAATGATATATATTGCATATAATCTTATTAATATCCAACACCAAGTTAGTTGATAGGTGATTGTTATTTGCATTAATGACTCACGATTATGTTAATAGAGAGTTGTTATTATTAGAATGAAATTAAGGGGGTTTCCTCATGTTACTTATATTCAATCAATTTTAATATTGATACAAACATATTACTCATTTGAGTATTACTAAGTGGAGATGTCTTCCTCTATTTTTTAAGAATTCTAGGTGCATTCCAACATCGATGTGGAAATTCCCTCACACTTTGTTTCGTTCTAATGTTTATTTAAGTTTATTGTTATTATTTTTTATTTTATTCTATTTTATATTATTGAGATGCTTTTGGTTGGTACCAAACAAAGTGGATTTCCCTTTTTTGTGTACTTTTAAAATGAAAAATAAAGAACTAGTTTCAAATCTTTGTGTAAAAGTCCTTGGTGTTGTAGGGGTTACATCATTCTATTGGAAAGACATATTAGATTCATTCATGTTTGGTTAGGAACTATACTCAATGGATATTATGATGAAAAAATATTAACAAAGTTTCAAGAAGTATCAAGGGATATACAATGGTTCAAATTTCATCCTTTTAGAGGTGTTCAAGAGTGGCCAAAACATAGCTTATTCAGGCACTTTGCACCAAACAAGACATAACATTCATCTAGGGTATTTGATCGAGCCTGCATTTGTCTTGTTGTAAATTAGATTTGGAGGGATTTAACTAGTGGTATGTATATGATATTCATATACGAAAGAAAAAATTATAAGATATGCAAGTGCTCGTTCATTTTCATCCTCAAAGCCCTATTTGGAAATGGGGAATCATCATATATTTAAATTCGAGTAATAAAATAAAATGCATGTTTTTGATGTTATAAGAATAAGTTCACATATACATGCATACTAGATTTTATCTTCACATTTGTAAGTTTTCTCCCATTTATTGTATCAAACTCTATTTTGAAAAAAAATGTTGAAAAAAAGAGTAGGGTATGTTCAAATAGATCTATCATTGAAATGTTGGGAACAATATAGACTATTGTGATATATTTATCAATTCAATATAAAAAAGAGAAGACTATAAATGATGGGTCTTCAGTAGAAGAGGTTGTTGAGGAATTCCATTAAGATATCTTCCAACTAATTGTGAGGACAACCTCTCTGGGTTTCTCTTTGCAAAATATTCTAGGTCCATATATGATCAATATATGCATGAATAAGGACTATAAGAGGTTGTTTAATGCTTTCCCAAATTGTCTTCCATTGAGTAATTTTCCTCTATGATAAATTTTCTGGTAAGTTTAAGGTAAAGATTGAAAAGCATCCAAATTTAGTGATTGTGGAAACTTTTGAACAAATTTGAATGTTCTATATTGGATGGAATATATTTAGCTTCACAACCATAATTTTACATCTATGTTCATAATGGATTCAATCATAAGTTTCACAATTTCTTGTGTCAACCATAGTTGAACCCATGTGACCTTATGCAGTGCTATCAAAAGAGTAGAATACATGAGTTTATCAAGCTCATCAAGGAAGAATATTTTGAGAGCCTCTATCCATTCAAGAATATGAAATTTATAATATTCAAGAAAATGTTAAAGAATAAGAACATGACACATGGTCAAGTTACACTGTGGTCCTCGTCCCTAAGATTTTTAGAAAAAGGTTTCGAAAGAGATTGGTATACTATGTAACTTTTTTTTATGTTTGTGAATAAATATATATTTATGACATATTTTGTATGAAAAATTATAATTTTATAATGATTTTTTAAATTCGTTAAAGTAATGCTTTTCATGGAAGAATTGAATAAGATATTAGTAATTAAACCAAATATAGATTTTTGAACAACAATTACTTGACATGGAGGGAATGTTTTGTATCTATACACAATATATATTTTTATATAGAATATTTTTTATAAACTCATTAATACTTATCACTAATTTTGTTATAATTAATCATATTAATGGGTTATACCTAAGTTAGATCATAGGTGTTAGTTATTTGTATTAATGACTCATCACTATGTTAGTGGAGAGGTGTTGAATGATAGGGGTTTATATCCAGTTGGTTTGGTGAGAATGTTTGTTATCTACTGCAATCAATTTTGATCCCCACAAATAACATGTTGAGATCTTAATGAGTATATTGTTGCAATGGATTCAATCCTTTGTATTGATAAGCCAAATGTCTCTTTTCATGGAAGAATTGAATAAGATATTAGTAATTAAACCAAATATAGATTTTTGAACAACAATTACTTGACATGGAGGGAATGTTTTGTATCTATACACAATATATATTTTATATAAGATATTTTTTATAAACTCATTAATACTTATCACTAATTTTGTTATAATTAATCATATTAATGGGTTATACCTAAGTTAGATCATAGGTGTTAGTTATTTGTATTAATGACTCATCACTATGTTAGTGGAGAGGTGTTATTAAAGGAGACGTATTAAAAGGGTTTATATCGGGTGGTTGTGAGGAATGTTGTTATCCTACCCAATCAATTTTGATCCCCACAAATAACATGTTGAGATCTTAATGAGTATATTGTTGCAATGGATTCAATCCTTTGTATTGATAAGCCTTGTTTCTTGAAGACTCTAAGGTTTACCTTGGGTACCATCCTCGAAATGAGGAGAAGTACTCAATGGTTTTCCTCTGTTTAGTAACATAGAAAAAAAAGTACAGAGACACCTTCTAAATACACTATTATATCTATAACATTCACAATTTTAAATTAGGATAGTCAATAAGGGCACCATTTGATGGTAAGTGTGAAAATGTGAAATTTCAAATGGTTGAATATCTCCTCAATCTAACATGGTTGCAATAGAAATGGTAATGTATGACATAGTTTTGTGTGTAAAATGGTTGACGGCATTTAACCTTATTAACGTGGATTTGAAGGAGTTATATGTGAGCTTCAATATGTAGGGGCATATATACACTCTCAAAGTTTCCCAATCATCATCTATAACCATATGAAAAATATCCCGATGAAGGATGAATTCTAGCGTTACTACACAACCTAATGCCATCGATGGTATCGATGATTCCAATGTTATGGAAATTCTTTTCCATCATGGAATCATACCTACTAAGGAAATCCACTATTTAGGTAGTGAACATAAATCTAAATGAAATATTTGAAATTATCTATAAAGTTAAGGACAATTTTGTCTTGGTGCAAAATTATATGAAGGAATATGCATAATTTTTTTCCATCTATGGAATCCATACCTACTAAGGAAATCCACTATTTAGGTAGTGAACATAAATCTAAATGAAATATTTGAAATTATCTATAAAGTTGAGGACAATTTTGTCTTGTGCAAAATTATATGAAGGAATATGCATATCACCATATCTTAGAGAGACAATTTGTAAAAGTACAGTATTTCTATGGACCTTACCATATTTTGAAATGAACTATATATGCCACTTACAAATCCACTATTCTATTACAATCCCAGATACATGCAATTTTTCATCTGTCATGTTTGAAGAAAGAGATCATGCCAAATTTTCCAAGTTCAAACATCCTCTAAACATAATGAAGGGGGTTCCACTTGGTTAAACCTAAGGAAATATTGGAAAAACGTTATATTGGAAATATACATAACCCAAAAATACGTCTTAGGAACCAACCGTGGTTTTATAGTAATTTTTACATCTCCATCCTTAAGGACAATGCTTCATTTTAAAGGAGAGGACATGTTATGGTCCCACCCCAACCCCTCTAGTTAGGGGTAATTACATTTTTAGGAGTTATTTATATTATGTATGGTGACCATACTCTTTGAATAACATCCACTAAGTATTTTACACATTTTTATTAATTTAAAGGGACATCCTTACTAAAAAAAAGGTATGGTAGTTATATGATACATAATAATGAATGTTCCCCCTGAGGATTTGGGATAGATGGAAACTATTTATAGAGGTAGACAAGTATATAATATTTTGTCAAATATCGTCACTATATTGAATCCTTTTTAGTTTTCTCCCTTAAATTCGAACATTAAAATTGTCAACTAATGGGACGTCGATAGAAGATTATTTATTCTATGGTTTCATCATTCTTGTTTTTTTTGTTTCCTTCCTAAAGTTTGTATTGCCCCAAATATTTATCTTCATACATTTTTTATTATATATATGTACATTAAATTATTTATAGGAAAATTGGGTTCCAAAACACCAACACATTTTGTAGAAAGGAAAAAAAAAAATTAAAAGGATCTCATGTAACCTCTAGATTAATTTTCACATAAAAATGAAAAATGAAAATAAAATAATATAACATGAGGGTTAGCATAGTGAACCTATGTAAAAACATTTTCATTCATGATATATTACATAATACACCTAATTCCTTTTATCCCCTAATAATCTTTCGTTGATATCCCTATACAATACCCCTTCACAATTAAGAAACCTCCATATATATTCACTAGATATCCCAAGTATCCAATTTTTATGACATTTTTTTATATCCCTAAAATGTTGGTCCCAAGATATTCTCCAATTTTACCTACTAATACTTAACCTCCTTCATCCTTATTATTTCTTAAAAATACTGATGACTTTTCTTGCTCAAGCCATAATAAATTTGAGTCAAACTTCTCCCTTTCCCTTAAAAAATCCCGACATCCATGTCCATAGGTACTTTAGAATTACATTACCAAACACCTTTATCTATATGTATATTAACATACCCTTATGATCCCAAGTGAAAGACAAGTCAAGTTTTGAGTATTTTCAAAACATTCAATACAAATGAATGTGGAAGGGTAAATTGTGATAATAAGGCAAGGGATTGTAAATTTTTGAGAAAGGTTTTTATTTGAGACCAAACACTTCAATTATGGAGATAAATCACAAATTGTTTAGCTAATAGATTTGGTCTTACATACTCACTACCCTTCAAAGGTGAATGATATGGGATTATTGGTTTGAGTACTTTGGAAAAAACAAGAATGATAAGTAGATGTTTAATAATCTTCAAAATATTCCTTATGCATACGATATGTTTGTATCAATTTTTCACTGCACCAAATCTATTCTTGTTCCAACTTGTTTTGACCATTCTTATTTAGATTCACTTCACAATGTATCCATTAGGGAATAAGAAGTTTTTTTTTTCTTGGTAATGTGAAATAGATTTGAACAAACAATGAAAACATAGAAAATAATAAGATAAAAAGAAAAACAATAATAACTCATAACATATTGCTCACTTTATTAACTTGGCCAATTTCCTTCTTGAATATTTTACAACGGGTCCAACATAATTTGATTAACTAATTGTATGTAGTTAAAGTTGGAAGAAATATTAAACTATATGCACATAACTTGACGACTGAAGGAAATGGTAAACAATGCAAATGCATGTAGCTTGACGGTTGAAACTATGCAACTAACTATCAATTATTATAGCTAGAAATATCGAAGTTTTCCCTCAAAATAGGTCTGATGGTGGTGATATTTCCTTCTTGGTGCATGCATCCTCGTGTTCCATATAATTTCGTACCTGTTTAGATTGAAAGTCTCCCCACTTTCCTCCTGAACTAGGAAATACTACATGAAACATAAGCAAACTGCAATACAAGGTATGCAATGTTAATTATTGAATTTTAGAGAGATGTGGATTTGGAATGAGAATAAAGAGGTATAAACTAACAATTTGGATTGTTGTGTTAGAACCATGAAATTTCCCAAATTGAGATAATAAGCTAGGGAATCATAGAGGTGCAAACATGAGAAAATACAAAGTGGACATGCGTAGCGCAAATTATACATGGACTACTAATGTAGTTTGAATAGATGATCATTATGGGATAATTTTCATGTGTCTATTACCCCAATCACTATTTCCATTGATTCCTAATGTGAGACAATAAAACTTATGAGGATTTATGGCGACTTGGTGGTATTATGAAAAAGAAGAGTCTTCAAGAGGATATTTTGTGTTATATAAATTGAAATGTTGAAGAAGATGTTGGACGTGATGATGCATATCATTTTCCTCCTAGTTTATCAAAGTTTCTATGGGGAGGAAACATGCTATAAGAAACATTCATCTATTGTGAGTGATGATTTTCCCATTGTTTACTATCCATGATTGTCAATGTTGGAATAATGTTGAACTCTAGAGAAACATATTGTGTTGGGACATGTGTGTCATCGATGTTTAAAGAGGGATTCCTCCATGTGCAAAGGCCTAGAAAAAAAATGAAATGAATAGATGAAGTGTGATTTGTGGGAGAAATGTAAACCTCCTTAGTATGACAACCAAAAGGGATGAATATAAAATTATAACTACCTTGAATCAAATTCCATGCCTTCCATATAGTTCCTTGGATACTTATATGGGACATCGTAATTTAAAACATGTGTAATAGGTAGTTTGGAGCTCATTTTGTAGTGTGTATAGTAACCAAACTATGACGATAATGTTTGATGCTTGATAAGGACTATGTGGAAGAGCCCACAAGAGTGTTGGTGATCACTTTTAGTGGAAGACCAAGAGAGTTTGAATAATCTTATTTGTGATACATTGATGAATACATGCATACTATCAAATTATATATGGGATTTGGTGTAGGATTCATATGAGGAAACAAGTGTTTCCTGAGTAGTAAGAGAATGTTGAGGTGTCTTGGTAGCTATATAACTAAGAGTAGTAATTTATTTTATAAATTCTTGAATTGATCAAGGCTTGGGAGAGGTATTTTATATAGAGATAAAACTTGTAGTTGATGAGAATTAATGGTTCGAATAACTGTTATCTACCAAACTATACTAGTTGGGTGATGATATTGGGGAATTCCATGATATTGTACAAGATACTTGTGCACTACAAGATCTACCCTAGATGCTAGATTTTTCACTGTGGTAGTTGTTGACAACATAATAGGAATGATTGTGGGATGTGAGAATGGAGAAAGAGGGAGGAAAAGGATATCCAGGGCGTGGGGATAACATGAAATCCGTGAAAATATGTTGGTGTGGAAGAAGTGTGAGATTTGAATAGTGGGGGTGTTTGGAAGAGTGTAACTAAATGTTGTGTGTGGATGTGAGGTGAAACTGAGAGAGATATCCATTTATGTAAGCCTACTTGTTGGGTTTTGGTATGGTGGGGTAGAAGGATGTTAGTAGATTGAGTTGATAGTTTTTTCCATATTAAAGTGGTGTTAAGTATTATAGTGGATGTTTCATAGGGAATTTAATTGTTGTTGGTATGGGATGTCGAGAACAAGGTTAGAATAGTCAAGTGGAGATATGCCATGTTCCATGGTGTTGCAAAAGGGGTTGATGGACAATGTGACTACATAATGTTTATTGATGAGCATATGCCAACCATCTTGTTGTACCCAATAAATTTTATAAGGAGAGGGGTATGGGGTCATGGGAAGGTATTTCCACTTGAAAAAATTATGTGAAATGATGGTCTTCTGGTTGTCATTATCAAGGATTATTGAGCTAAGTTAATGTTTGATTTTCACATTGCTAGTAAAGATGAGATTTGAATATGGTGTGATGTGATATTTGACAATTAAGCATAATGATGGATCTTATTTTTTATGGTTAGGAAGAGAGACAATATTGGTTTGAGGAGAATAATGAGTTGATGGAAGAATAATCAAGGGTTTGTTCCTTAGTGTATAATGTTTTATACTTGCCTTGACATTGTAGAGATATATATTTTATAGCATCATTGTGTGGAGTTTCATGATAGTATCACCATTGTGGAGGATTCGAAGATGCAGAACTACTTCTAATACTATTATAAGGATGTGATGGAGGTGGTATGTAACCTGGGCATGGCAATTTGTAGGAAGTAGAATGTTTTCTTCAAGATTAGGTTTAGTGTTATGGACAAGGTTTGAATTACGAAAGGGGATGAAAAGAGGGAACTTGTATATTTTTCATTTTATAATGATAGAATAGAGAAACACTTGATCTAATTTGGTTCTCTCAAACAATGCTACTTAATTCTAAAAAAATACTAAGAAAAACACAATTAAATTTAAGAAAAAACACCTCTTCAGAATCCCTGATCTAGAGTTGTAGTCAGACGACATTGGTGATTACCTTGATATACTACTACATACTTTCACCCTAATCATGTCACAACTTCAAAACCAATTACACATTAGATTTAACAGATCACCTCGAGAGTAAAAACATCTTCTCAAGTCTTTCCATAATGCATCCTCTATGGTGGTGCATCTTGGTGTGTCACTAGCGGAGTGGTCCTCATTTAGTTAGATGTATATATATGAAATCTTGTGGGATTGTTATTAGGCTTGGGTATGTCCTTCTAAGTAGTTTCCATAACCAACGTGAATTGATATTTAGTCATAGATAGGTACTCTTGAAAATAATCTATTAGGTTGTGGATCCAGTAATTCAAAATGTCTCCATCCATTTTCCCACCATATTAAGGTAAGGATATTCTAGTATCTAGCTAGAAAAAGGACACCCTAGTTTGATGATATAAAGATTCAATAAGGATGCTATCCAATTATATGAATATAGTAGTGTGTTTGGAATCTTCCACATCTAAAGAGTGATCTTGATAGGGAGCTATGATGAAAGAGAAATCTTTGGATAGAAATGAACAATTGTGAGGATATAAAAAGTAAACCCTGGGCTATAGAGATGGCAAGGTAAATTCCAAAGAGGCTTAATGGTCAAGAGTAAAAATTTATATAGAGATATGATGTAGTTGATGGGATATGTAGAAGGAAACAATGCAATAGAGGATTATAGGTGGAAGGGTAGGCTCCAAAATGAAAAACATAGGAAGATATGTGTGGGCAGTAATCCCAGTGAACTCAATCTATGAATGTGTGTGTGTTGAATATATATTTGTTGGATAGAGACAATGGCCAATTCAAATCTTAAAAGAGAATATCTATTGGGGTGGATAGGCCACAAGGAAAGCAAAACATGAAAATGAAGCTAAGAGAACTAGAAATGTTCAAGTATATAAATGTGGCGGGAGGGAAATATTGAAAAATCCCAATGTTTAAATGAATGGAATAGGATTGGACCAATTAATATGATCCCAAATGATATGGAAAAAAATTGAACTAGTAATGAAAACCCAAAATAACATAAAATAAGAAGAAAAATAGTAATACCTCAGGACAAATTGCTTTCTTTATTCATTTGGCCAAGGGAATTCTTACATATTTTACAATGGGTCCACAACTATATACTTAGTTAACTCTATGTAGTTCAAAACTGAAAGAAATATTCAACTACATGGACATAGCTCGAAGGCTAAAAGAAATTCTAAAAAATGCAAATGCATGTTGGTCGAGGGCTCGGAGTTTGAAACTAACTATCAATGACTATTGTTAGAGATATGAGAATGCACCCTCAAAGGAGGGGTGTTTCCAATGATACTCCATTGTGTTCCATATCACTACAACAAATTTTGGTTCCAAACCTCAAACACCTTAAAAATATCTATATATGTTTTAGCATAAATATGGAAAAGAAAAATGAAATAGGTTGGCAATGGGGTCCGCATGGTTATTTTATGGAATTGTTCTTTAATTAATGGGATATTAAATACTATCCCTAATTTGATATTTTATCTCCCAAAACTATTTTGGTGAAAACCCTCCAATATTCCTTTCCAATTAAAAAACCTCTATATTTTTACTAAATACATTAGGTATTGATTTTTTTTCATTAAATTTTACTTACTCAATCCACACTCTAACTAACTTAATATTCCTTAATGTTTATTTGAAAATATCTATATTCATGTCCCTAAATAATTTAAAAACACACCCTTAAAATACCTCTATTATATATCATATATTGTAAAATGCATTTCTCAATCCCTTATCTCTAAGAAAATAATCACTCAAGTTTTGAGTAATTATATAACCTTCGATATGAATTGATATTGTAGGATAACTTGTCGTAAAGTCCTTCAATTTTAAAAAGAAATTTGAACGCTATGGTTATTGGAAAAAAAAAAAAATACACCCTTAAAATACCTCTATCATATATTGTTAAATGCATTTCTTAATCCCTTATCTCTAAGAAAATGATTACTCAAGTTTTGAGTAATTATATAACCTTCTATATGAATTGATATTGTATGATAACTTGCCAACCTAGTAAAGTCTTTAAATTTTAAAAAGAAATTTGAACGCTATGGTTATTGTAAAAAAACATATATATGAAAAGAAATCATAATGAAAACCACTTCATAGTGTTGGTAAAAGCATGGTTTATCTACCATTACTTCATCCTTCATTACACCTTTAATTTTTAATATAAAGTGGATTGTTACATGGTGTGATGGAACATTGTTATCCTCTCCTAGTAATGTTTTTTGTGGTGATCACATAATATTACTTCTCAATCCTTCATTCCACCTTCTTTAATTTTTAATATAAATTGGATTGTTACATCACATAAGATGAGATGGAACTTTGTTATCCGCTCTAGTAATGTTTTTTTCATGGTAATCATAAGATATATATTATATTAATTATCCATCCTTTAATTTAAACTCGATTGTTACTTCACATAAGATGAGATGGAACATTGTTACCCTCTCCTAGCAATGTTTTTTTATGATAATCATAGGATATATATTGGAGAGAATAATGCATATCTATTTGTTGGTTTTGTAATATTGCAATTAAAAACGAAACCATCAAATATGATTATTACATATCACACTTAAGTTTATTATGTATATCAAATAACTCAAATATGAAAGAAGGTCTAATTGTTTTAAAGGGAAACTCATCTTAAGGACGCTAATGATTAGTTCAAGGATATAGCGTGTCGATAAGGAAAAAACAAATTCTTATTGCTAATTACGACGAAATCATTGATCTTTGACACAAACATTGTTGGAGTTAGTGTTTTTCAACACATCCAACCTATAGAGTTCCAATTAAAAACAAGTCTTAGTTACTTTTTTGGATATCCTCATTTTTATAAATGAAGAGTGTGTACTGAAAAATAAATAAAGTATAAACAATCAATAAAATTGAGAACAACAAATCCATAATTTAGCACATTGATTTATATAGAAACCTAATAATATTAGTAAAAATTACGGGGCAATGATAATCAATATTTTTATTATTCAAGAGAGAATGACAATATTCAATCACACTCATACAACCATCCTCTCTTATTTTCACACACGTTGTGCTACACTAAATTGTTCATTTCTCACTTCACTTCTATTTGTATGCTTGTATATGTAGCATCTATTGAATAGTTAGACAAACTAATCACAATATGACCCACCAGTTACACAAACTGATTACAATATGATCCATCAGTTACACAAACTATTCATTGTAGTGTGCATTCATGCACATTCTATTTTAAGATGATTTGTTGTGCATGCAACCACATGAGAAATAAGTTGGCACGTTTTCAACAATCTCCACCTTGACAATAATTTACCTGATATATCATGACCAAATTTATTCACCACCTTTCCTATAAGACAAGAGAATCCAAACACCATCACAACATTGCAACTTCTCTAACAATATTGTTACATGAACATGTCTGCACGATTCGCTCCAATATGGACCATTATTCGTCCATCGGTAACCTATCTTATAAATCGATGCATTTGTATCAATTTGATATGTTGGACTGTTAGTCAAATGAAAAACATTTTGACCACCACAAAACACCTCATCCTGTACCTGTCTAAACTTACCCAATAGATCCTTGCATTCTTGGAAAACATAACTTGAGGTAGGTCTCATCTTGTCCAAATCTCCTGAATTATAACCAAAGACTAAATCATTGCAACCATAGTAGGTGATACTTGTGTTGTTGTGCTTCTAAGATATTGAAGCACCCATTTCCATGTTCTTTGCCTAATTTTTCCATGTGTCTACTGACAACACCAACTGCATGTGAAATATTGACCATTTCCCATCACAATCATCAAACTTCCTACTAGCATATGATACTCGAGACATATAACCATTTTCTTCTTCATTAGTTAGGACATATACCTGAAGAAAAACTTAAAATGGAAAGCCAAAGGGATTTTACCGGTTTCACATTATACATACCAAATTTCTTAAGTATCTTCACCACATACTTCTATTGTGATAACCAAGCTTACCATCCTTCCTATCTCTTTTCATTGTTGTGTCCAAGTTTTATTTTGCTTCTCCCAAATCCTTCATATCAAACATCCTAACCAACTGAGCCAACCTATTGATCTCAAACATGTTTGTGCTTGTGACAAGCATAACATTTAACACCGAGATAATAGATATACCATAAA
>SNQJ01S0048582.1:0-18497 GCA_010110895.2 Picea sitchensis
CCAATTGTAACTCCGTCGCATTTGCATGTGCTAGTGATTGGATCTCCTATGCGATGCTAACTTGCATTTTGTATAATCCTTTAATAGGGATCTTGGCCAATTCCAAGTCCAATTGTTTAATGTCCTTTAGTTGTTTATGTGGTGTCTCTTATTCTAAATGCATCATCTCCTGAGTGATAGAAAAAGTCTCACTTCCTGATGATATGATTTGGATTGTTTCTTGCACTGGGACTGTATGTTCTTGAACAGTCTATTGTGGTTGCACATTTTCATGTTATTGTACTGCGCTTAGTTTCAGTTGCATCAACATTTCATTTACCTCTGATAATATTTTTATGATCTCTTCTCTTTGTTTCTCTGCATCGTCCCACGACTCTACTACGCGGTCTTAGACTTTTTCTTCCACCATCTCTGCATCATCTTCTATTATAGTAAATTTCAGGACATCTTTGTGTTCCTTTGTCCTTTTCCTCTGTCCTCCTACCTGCAACATGGTTCTCTTCTTTGGTAGAGTCTTTGTCTGCATTGAAGTGGTAGGTATCTTTGTATATGGGATGTCTCCTCCTCCTTGTTCCTCCTGCGTGGGAACATTTGTTTCCTTTTCTGTGCTTCCATTAGTATTCTTCTTTTGTTGTGCTCCTTTGTTGGTAGCTCTGACGTGATCTTTCTCTTGTGTGACTAGATTTGGGATAGTCTTTTGTTGTCTCATTTTTCTTACTGTCACACTCCATCCAACATATTTTGTGCGTTCGATAACTTTTCTAGTGTTTCCTGTCAGACTATTGGTTTTCTGGGATGTGCCAGCTTGCTCTGGTTGTTTCCCTTTTTTCCCCTTATTTGATTTCATTGGTACTCTCCAGTCATATAGCCATTATTTCATGGCCCATTGGACTTCCTCGCCAGTGACACAGTATTTCATCTGCAACCAGTTCTTCTTTGGATCCATACATTGTGCCTTAAGACCTGAAAAATTTGTTATCTCCTTGTTTTCCTCCACCACTCCTGGTGGGATTCTCCATGTCTCTACCACCTTTTCCTGTATCTCCTCCAAGTACATTGTAAATATGCTCGAGTTATCCTTCCTTTATTTTGTGTTTGAGGTGTGTCATAGTGTTGCATATTGTGTTGCGCGACACTTTCCTATCCTTTGACAAAACATGTTGTATTTGGGGTGTCTCCATCCTACCAGTGCTATAAGTATGATCAACCATGAGTAATGAAACTTTATCCCCAAGTCTTATGCATATTTACAGTCATCTAGAAATAAGTTCAGTAGGTATGGACTCCAGCTAGGTAGAGTCCCCTTCATGCACTATGCAGCTACTACGATCACCCCTGTTGGTGCCTCCTCCTTATGACACTTCCTTATCAATTTGCATGCCATTATCTTCATTTACAGCCTTGTCGCGGGTTCACTAATCCTATTAATAACAATTCCCCTAGACCCTCTCACTGTGCCATATGTTTTCTTCATTTCCTCTACCAAGGTCTTCTCCTTAGTTTTATCATCCAGATATTGCTCTGACTTCTCACCATCAGTGGCCAGACCTGTGATCTACACAATTAGGTCTACATCAATTGATACAGGCCTATCTAACCATAAAATACCTCCATGTAGTAACACTAATAATTGTTTGACGCAGTTATTCATGTCTATGCCATGTCCAAAATAAGGGATCTCCAGTAAGTTCATTATCCTTGTGTTGTATAAACCTGTTATCCACTACTTTGGTTCAAGTATTCGTACTCTTGTCGCACCGATCCATTTTGTTTCCTTGTATACCTATGGCTCAAATCATGAAAATTTGTCTTTATCTACTACATCATCGTCTAAATACCTTAGTTTTTCTACACATCCTATAATATTTGGGAGAATGGTCACTCCTTCTGGTATGTGCGGTAATGCTAGCCTGACTTCTACCCATTTGCATGATGACCTCTACATCGGTTGTTTCCCCTCCCCCTTTTCTGTTGCGGTGGATGGCCCTATTTCCTGGTGTGCATCCTCTTCGGACTCTTCGTTTGATTCTGGCTCACCTATAATATCTTCTACTTGCACTTGTTCCTCTATTTGCAATGTTGTCTCTGCGACTAGTTCCTATACTAGTTCAGCCTCTACCCTAGGTGTGTCAGATTCATTTCCTTCATTGTCTTCGCCATTTGTTTGTTGTGGCACTCCCAGACCCAGTTGTTGTGTTTTTTGTGGGGGTTTTCTCTACAGTCCTTGGATCCACATCCATCTGCTTAGTGACAGGCTCTTATTCTTCGACCGGTGTTGGGCTAACTAGTTATGGTGATGGAATCGCATCCACGTCTATGACTCTTGCATGTTCAAAAGGGTTTTCCACTTTGGGTACTTTCTCCTACAACAATCTTGTGTTCATGTGGGTTCTTCTTGACATCTGACTGGGTGCTCTGACCTTAGGTGGCGCCATACTGCAAATTCTTGACTCTAGTATTCTAAATTGTTGCTAAAAAATTAGGGATACCTGGGTGCTCTATGTGTTTGCTCGGCTTTCTCTCCTTAGCTCTTCATCTTCTCTAAGTCACAATGAATCTTACTTTACAAGTTTCCTACTTTTATAAGGCATGTCATTAATGCTTTGTCGTATCCCACTTTTCCATTTTACCACCTTTTTCTTTTTCCGACCATTGTCTATCCTGTCGCACTTTGTTTTCATTTTGTCCCATTTATCTGGCATGCGGTATCTTCCTTTCTATTGCACAGTGTATTCAAGTGTTGTCATACCTTTTCTAGCTTCTATTGCGTGTTGTATCCTTCAACTATCTATCTGCCTACTTATTTTTGGATTTGTCTCATTTTTCTACTGCTTTCTTCTCTTTTTCTTCTTTAAGCTCATACTAGATAAAATATGTACAACTCTAATTATGCACTGCAATTACTAAGGGTTAGTAGGTCTACTATTCATGTACAGTTTCAATTGACTACCATTCACCAAACCTTGAATCTCCTTTCATGTTAAATCCTGCAGCTACACAACACCTCCATCTTTGACAGACTTTATCTCATATGGCCCTAGCCAATGCATTCTAAGCTTCCCTGTGTCTTGCAATTATTTACTGTCATAGAGGAGAACCAAATATCCTACCTTGAATTTCTTCTTCTTAATATGTTTGTCATGCCAGGATTTATCCTTTGCTTTATGTACCTCCTTATGGAAACCAATTATGATTCTATCTTCTTCTAATTCCATGAGTTGAGCCAATTTTTCCTATGTTGTGCCTCTTTCTGTCATGTTTGTAATTGCTACAATGTGCAAACTTGGTATCAAATACTCTAAGGGAATTGTTGCTTCATGTCCATACACCAATATAAAAGATGTCTTCCCTATAAGCTTCTTGCTTGTAGTTCTATATGTCCGTAGTATTGTTGGTACCTTCAAATCCCAGTCATCCTTGTTCACATTACAAAACTTGGTAAAGGCATTCTCCAATACTTTATTAAACTCTCCCACTGTTCCATTCACCCGAGGATGATATGGAGTACTCTTCTTATGATGTATCTCAAATTCTTCCATCATTTCTTGGATTGTATAAAGTGAGTTCCCTAATCACTCATCAAAATTCTTGGGCATCCAAATCTTGTAACTACATGTTCAAATAAAAAGTGTGTTGTAATCTCTGCACTACAATCCTTCACTAGTACTACTTCAACCCATCTGGTCAAATATTTTGTCATTGTAATAATATACCTGGATCCTGATCTTCTTGTTGGTGGATTAATTGGTCCCACAAAATCTACTACCCACTTGTCAAATACTTGCAAAGTTACCTGAGGCCTTAATGGAATCTCATCCCTCCTAGATGGCTTTCCAATTCTTTGACAGACATCACAATTATGATAGTACTCCTTTGCATCCTTGTGAACTATTGGCCACCATAATCCTACGCACAATACCTTATGTGCAGTAGCTTTCCCTGCGTAATGTCCTCCAGTTAATCCTTCATGTGATTATGATAAAATGATAGGTCATTCATGCTCCATCACATGTCTCCTCAAAATTTTATCTACTCCAATATTATATAAGTGTCCTGCAATCATTTTATAATCTACAGCTCTAGCTACCAATTTCTTCTTCTGTGCAATATTAAATTCCTTTGGGGCAAACCCTGTACTCAAAAACTCAATAATGTCAGCAAAATATTCATCCATGATCTGTATTGAAAATAGTTGGGCATCAGGAGAGTTGTATTCAAAACTTCTTGGTTCTTCTCCATTAGTTATCCTTGAAAAATGATCTGGCCCTGCATTCAATCTCCTAGGCTTCACCACAACTTCAAAGTCAAAGTCTTGAAACAAAAGTAGTCATTTACGTATTCTTCCCCCCAACACTGGCTTATTGACCAAATATGTAAGAGAAGAGTGATCTATAAACATATTAAAGTGTTTTCCTAACAAATAATGTATGAACTTCTGCAATGCATAAACCATAACCAATCCTTCTCTTTCTGTTGTATTGTAGTTATGTTCTGAATCTAACAATTGTTTGCTTGCAAATGCTATACGGTGATCTATATTACCTTCTCCTGGTTGTGTTAATACTGCTCCTAGCGCTATTGCAAATGCATCTACATGCACATGAAATTCCTTTGATTGGGAACATTAAAATCAGTGTTGTCACCATCTTCTCCTTCAAAATATCCAAACTTTGTTGTCATTCATCATTCCACTGATACTTAATGTCCTTTTTCAACAATTTCTCCATTGGTGCAGTAATCTGTGCA
Organism: Picea sitchensis; assembly: GCA_010110895.2. Classification (NCBI taxonomy): domain Eukaryota; kingdom Viridiplantae; phylum Streptophyta; class Pinopsida; order Pinales; family Pinaceae; genus Picea; species Picea sitchensis. Next base: position 4,747 of record SNQJ01S0048582.1, read on the forward strand.
TATCCCCTTATAAACTTCCTATAATACCCGGTATGACCAAGTGTACTCTTCAACTGGTGCACTGAATTAGGTGGCGGTAAGTTCACTATGACAACAATTTTAGTAGGATCAACCAACAAACCTTGTTTACACACCACATTCCCTAACAGAATACCAAAAGGTGCGTTGAAAATGCATTTCTTAATATTCAATCAAATATGATACTGTCTACATCTGTCTAACATGAGTCTTAGCACTTCAACATGATCCTTCAGTAAACTAAATATTGTCCAATCATCCAAGTAAAGTTCCAAAAACTTATGAATAAAGTCCTTAAAGGCATCTACTACTACCCTTGAAAAAATTGTTGGTGCATTCTTCAACCCAAATGGCATAATTGTACACTGATATGATCCCCATTTTGTAGCAAATGTTGTCTTATGTATATCTTCTAGTGCTATATTGATCTGATGATATCCTGAGAACCCATCTATAAATGAATAGGCTTCTTGACCTCCTACTTTCTCCAAAATTTCATCTGTAAATAGGGTAGGAAAAGGATCATGCAAGAAAGCATCATTCAATTTTATCAGATCCCTATTCCCCCTTTCTTCTTTTCATGTACTACCATAGGGATAATCCATTCTGATTCTTCCATAGGTTCTATGACATCGGCCTCTAACATCTTGTCAATTTCTGCTTTCACTTTTTGCTTATACATTGGATTTAACCTGTAAGGTCTCTATCTTATAGGTCTAGCATATGGTTTCAAAGGGATCTTCATCTCTCCAAGTTCTCCTGCTAATCCCTTCATCTCTGAAAACATCGCTGGAAACAAATCACTGTACTCGCGCAGTAACTCTGTGATTATTTAAACTGTTTGATTCTCCCAATAATCTCCAATGCTTGCAATCTTTGGGTTTTATGTTGTTCCAATGTTTACCTTTTTTATCTTGAGAGGTGCAACATAATCTTTTGATTCTAACTGTGGACCTTCTACCTCTCTTTCCCCTTTAACTTGTGGAATCTGAATATTACGCGTGTTTTCTTCTGCTAGATCTTCTTCTTCTGCGACATGATAACAATGTAGCAATTGTTTGACTGTCCGTCTCTTTTGGGTATGATAAGTTGTCATAATATCCACTTTTGTTTGTTCAAAAAGCATGTGTCTTACCACTTTCAATGTTGTATCTATCTCTGGACTCTCATGCTCAAAGGAAAATGCAATAACAAAATTCTGTTGCATTTCTTCCCAATTTGTAGTTTCCCTGTGTTGTTCCTGTTCTGTGTACGAGTTCTTTAGAATGCATTCTAATATGTGAATAAAGGGATGTGGCCATTATTTTGGTGGTACTAATATCAATTGAATTATACATCTATCCATGTGTTCTTCGGGTTGTCCAATTCCATCATACTTCTCCAAAATCTATGCTCTTGCTCTATGTCAAATCTTATGCGCAGTAACCTCTTGCATTAATACCAGTTGTTGATCTTCTCTTTATGTGTAATCCACCAACGGGAAGGTGTAGCTTTCAAAGAAATATCTAATACTGGTGATTTTTTATTTTCTACTATTTCTAATTCAAACTTCATTAAAAATTATTCTAAGTCATTATGACCATGAAAAGTAGGAAGTTCTCTTACCTATGTACCAACCCATCTTAGCGCATGCATAGTTCTAGCACATATTCTAGTAGATAATTCATGTAATCGTTGTTGTCAGTTCTCTAGTCCTATGTCATATTTTGAAGCACATGAACTAATACTCCTCCAACTCAGCATTCCATCTACAGTTGGTTTGATGTGATCCTCTTTGCGCACAATAGTTCTATACAACTGATTAATATCTTATGTAATAAAATTTTATGTCGTCGGTTCCACATACCTTCCTCCCATTGAAGGATCTAACGACGCAATAACTTTGTATTCTCATGATTCAAAGATCATCTTCCTTATCTTGACATTGATAATAGCATGGTTATCAAAATCCCAGTCCAACCCCAACAATGTTGGATATGGTGAAGTGTTATCTACTATGTCAATCACTTCAAAGTATACCATGGTGTGCACACCATCTAGATCTACCGGTATTCCCTTCAATCTAACAATTAGTACCACTCTGTGTTGATTTTCTAGCTTTAACTGAATAGGTGAGAATCCCAATGTAGGTTCTCCCATAGATTCCCATGTATTCTTCGTCAAAACATTTACTTCAAACCCTAAGTCTAGTATGATATCACCCATATTGAAATATCCAATGTTTTCATTCAACCTGAATTATCTACTTGTTCTTCTCTTCTTACGAACTTGATTGACTCTCTTGGGTTCTAATTTCATTTCTTCTCCATAATTACACTTCTCTAATAGACTTTGTAATACTTGTAAATAGTTTTTATCATTCAACAACTTCACACAAGATCCCAAAAAGTTTCTCAGATTACTTACTGATTCTAATGGTTGCTCTCTGTTGGTATGATCAAACAACGGAGGCATGTCATACACTGGTATATCATCTATTGGTTTTGTTCCTAAAGTTGACACAATGTTTTCCTTCAAAATTTCTTGTCTAGCTTCTTTGAATGTCTCCTTCTCTTTGTGTGCATCAAACTTTTGTTCAGGTTTTGTATTCTTCCTAACCCACTAGTACTGGTCCTTATCCTTCTCTTCTGCATATTCTCCTATATTGGCTCCACCTCTAGTAACTATGTTGATCGTCTTCCCATCCTCTTCTCTATTTTCCACAACAATCCATTGCACATTATGATTGTTCTAGTTCCTTTTGTCCTGCATTTTTACCAAAAGTGTTGGACAATCTTTTGTCTCATGGAATGTTTCACGAAAATACATACATGATGCAAGTGGTTGTGGACAATCTCTTGCATAGTGTCCAGGTTTCTGACAGTTGTGACAAACTATTGGTCCTCTACCTCCTCCAAATCCTCTTCATCCACAGCCTCCTCCTTTGAAGCCTCTTATGTTTCCTTGATTGTCTCTGCGTGCTCTACTATATGGTGGTTCCTGATTGTACTGTGGTTGCACATTATTTTATTGTGGTGGCACTACACACTAATACGCGTTGTTATACTGTGATGGTGCTCCAAATTGTTGTGCGTTATTGTATTGTGGTGGTGCAACAAAGTGTTGCACGTTGTTATATTGTGGTTGTTGCATAGGTTGTGTTGTCATTAATCCAGACTGCACTCTATAAGTGTCTGATGTCCTCTCCTTCATTATCTCCAAGGTTCTACAATCCTTGTCTTCATGTCCAACTAACTTGCAAAAATTACAAAATGTAGTCTTTGGTATTGTTTGATACTTCTGCATCATGGGACAATGGTAAGTATCATGTCCATGTGTTCTCCATATCTCACACCATGGTCCTCCTAGTGGTAAAGGATTCAACATTCTTGTCCCCAAGTACTGCACAAGGGTTGGGAACTCATTCTTATGATGGCCTTATATTCTGCAAAATGTGCACCAGACATCCTCCCTCTTTTCCTTTCTCTTATTCTGATTTAACTAGAATGTCAGGTTCTTCGGGTCTGCTCTTAGCTCTTCCATAGTTGGATCTGTATGCTTATATTGATTTTCCTCTAACTGCAAAGTTGCTTGCAAGGCCTCAGCCTGGGTTTGGAACTTTTGTTGCCTCAAGGGATACTTCAAATGTGCCAATAAAGAGTTAACAAATAAATGTCTATGTTGCATATCAGTAATAGGGTACTTCAACTTACCTTTTATCCTCTTGAACTTATGATCCACTTCCTAGACTGACTCACCTAGTTTCTACTTAATATCTATCATTTCATTCATGAAATGATATTCTGAACTTGGTTTTTGAAATTATTTGATCAATTGCCTCTTCACATCTGTGATAATTGTAGGTGCTCACGTTGGATTATTTACTGCGGGACCCATATACCAATATAATGTGCGGTCTCTGAATGTGATCTCTAGTTGTGTAACATTTGTATCTTCATCTGTAATTTGCTTAGCTGCCCAAATCTTCTCATAAATAAACAAATTCTTTTATGGGTCATCTGACCCTTATCCACGGAACTCTGGTAACCAAATAGTTGGATCTTGTCCTGCCATTGTGAAGTTTGTTGTACTACCACCTCCACACGGTGTAGATACTTGATTGTTGTTGACTGAACTTATACTTCTACTGGAATTTCCACTGGACCCATGTCCTAATAAAATCCTTCTACCATTAATAACTTGATGTCTGAACATTTCTTCTTCTTCATTTGTCTTAGTCGCACATGGGGTTGTGGGTTCCACACTAATTCAGATCTGGAATGGAGAGCCTTCTTCTGCATTGGACCCCTGACCTCTAGTTTTCCTCTCATATTGGTGCACAAGATTTCCTCAATCTACCTCGTCACATGAAGATCCTCTACCTCTTTCTCATCGTTGTCCAAGCCCTCTCGCTTGGCTATTGCCCTATTTTTCCTATTGATCTTATACTGGTAGGGTCTTTTGTTGTGCATCACTCTTTCTCTTTCCATTATCTCCTTGGTTTGTTCTTCATCCATCATAATAGGTCCCATTGCTTCCTTCTTCAGGCCTCCGTCCAGAGTCCTTTCCCTATCTCAAATCTTCCTTAGTGCTTCCCCCTTCTCCCCCATGCGCGCAGAGTGATTTAGTTCTCTGACTCCATGGTCATCATGCCTTTATCATGCAATAATATCTTGATCGATGTGTAAAGTGACCTAATGTACCTTCCCCTTGGTCCCTTCAGAAATTCTCGCTAGTGTAAGACTTCACTATATTGACTACAAATTTAGTAATAAACCCTGCAGTAATATTGTCTAACCAAAACTCCATTGCACGTCAATTTATTATTGACCCTTTCCAACTGCGTGATGTTCTCAGTAGTCCACTCTATTGGCCTTATCCGATTATTCGGATGAGTATACTTCAACCTCAATTGCCACTCTTGTAATAACTATGGAAAATAATATAAATATGCCTCATGCAAAAGAGTAAACACATACCTCTGCAGATATTGGCACAATGTATACCTAGAGCTTCTAATATCTTTCTACGTGAACTCAAGCTACTTTGTCTCCAACCATATTTCAATATCTTACTTTGTAGGGTTCCATGGCCTAAACATACCCTTATACTACTGCATTCTCTTCATCAAATCCCATCCAATCCAATCTGTTGAGTTCCAACCGACAACAGAACCATTTGTTGGATGTATGGGCTGACCCGAGTTCTAACTTAGTTCTCTAACAAAACCCTAGAAATCATTGGCCCCTCTGGTAAACTAGAAGGTAACACTATGCACAGAGTATTGCACAATGCAGTCTCACCCAAGACTTCTTATGGGTGATTGCATGACCCAAGTGTATGTAATCATGGAAGGGATGGAACTCGTGGGAATGTTATGCATATTTATACTTCTTCTACTTCAATATGCATCATTCATTAGAGCTACCATTCATTTAACCCTTAACATTCATTCTGCACAATTAACATGTCTAATATAGTGTGCGTTCTAAATTAACCTTGACAATTCCATATATTCATTCATCCATTCAACATAAAAGTAGATCAAAGCATAAAATACAACATTCCACACATTAACATAGGTTTTAGCGTGGTTCACCCCCCTGGGCTACGTCCACAAAGATCTTCTGCTTCTTATTATTCTTCATTAAAATATGGCATTGTGTGCATTACATCATAGGTTTTAGTACTGGTGAGGCTGACCAACGTCACACCAACCTCCATAGCTTGCAACCTGACCCTCAGTTACACTCCATAAGTCTCCAAAATTGACATCATCTGATCTCTACATCTCCAACCAAAACTAGTATTGCGACTCAGACTCAAAAAGGTTCTTAAATACAAGATATTATAAGATAATCACCAATCGATACCTCTTATATACCTCATACATCATATTTATACTATAAAATGTGGGTAAAAACCCATTACATTGACTATCAAAACCCCAACCCTAGTGGATTAGGCTTGTCCACATAGTAACTTCCTTTGTGCGGCTAGTATTCATTCCTTGATTTGACTCTGTGTTTCTTCTCCTTAATTCTCGATGTGTTGCTTCCTTTTCCTTCTATTGTGTTGCTTTCTCCTTTTTTTCTGGTGTGCGTTTCTTCCCTCGGTCCATTCCTTAATTCCCTATCTCATTTCCTGCATTGTACCCCATAATAGCCTGCTCCAACACCCATCTACTACTGATTGTCAAACATCGAATCCATGTACCTGTAAAAAAAAATTCATCCTTTTATTCCATAAGGTATAGTTATGTTTGTCAAACCTTGGTGCTCCAATCTTAGCGTATTCCATGATATCCTTCCAGTGGTTAGACTACTTCCTGAAGGACCTGCTCTGATACCAATTGTTGGAATACTAAGATGGGGGGGTGAATCAATATTAGTACTTTTCTTTCTTTAACTACAATAGAAATCTTCAACTATATTCAATCAACATTCAATATAGCATCAATACCATAAGTCAATGCATATAAAACACATAAACACAATACACTGAAGTTTTACGTGGAAACCCAATGTGGGAAAAACCACATGATGCTTTTCTTATTTGTCAAATAGTACACTCATTGGAAGCATCAACTTCGTATTTCTCCATCTACAACTAGAAGGAGGCTCCAACCCCCTATTTATAGGCTACAACCTGAAGGAAGCTCCAACTCCCTAATGTTCTGGCTCCAACCAGAAGGAGGCTACAACCCCCTTTCCTTGCCCCGTCCAACTGCCCTGAAATATAACTGTAGAAAACCTTGTCACTACATTTGTTGTTGTAACTATTGTTGTAACTAATAACCTGTTGTTGTTGTTGCTTATGATATTTCTATTTCTTAGACTTTTGATATCAATATCTCATCAAGGTTGCAACCACACACACCTCATACCAAAATCCACAAAAGAGTTCTTCAAATCAAGTGCTCATAACTCACTGAGACATACATGTTCTTGATTTCTTAAGAATAACTCCCTAAAACACTCAAGAAGACATACCTTTACCCTGAAGCTAAACTGAGTTCCCGATCCCCAATCTTCTTGGATTTTTCCTCACAGGTCTGCGACTGTGTGTATTGTCTGCCCATAGGCATCTTCTCTTTTCCTCACTACAACCCGTGGATGTCCATTCTTTTCCTCTTGAAACTCACAGATATACTCAAGGAATTCATGTATGAAACCCGTTATCCTTACTCTTGACTCCTGCAAACTCCTTACTTCACTTGATTTCTTTGTCTTCGACTCACTACCTCAGATATCCAACTTGTATTCTCATAAGTGAATACACAGAAGTGATTTGCAATGGACTCTTCTCTGTGTTATAAAGAGAAATTTCTTAATGACATGAAAACTCATGATGGCATGCAACTGACATGAAACCTGTTATCTTCTATTTACTCTTTAATTATCCCTGCAATAATTAATTATCCCTCCAATAATTAATTATCCCTGCAAATAATTAATTATCTGTTGTTTACTACAACTTTACTTCAACATGCAATAATTATTTATCCCTCCAATAATTAATTATCCCTGCAATAATTAATTAATCTTTTTTGATAATTAATTAATCTTTCAACAATCATTCTCAACAATTAATATTTCAATAATTAATCCCTTGTTGCAACCACTTTGACTGGTCAAGCTTCTTGATGACCTTCTAGAGGCTTCTATAATATTCTTGAGGGTTCTCCAACTTCACAGAGCCATATCTCCTCAACCATGAGGAACTACATGGCATACCATATATCATCTGAAATGGCATGATGCGTACTATCCATATATGATAGTCTTACATGTAAGTATACTAACCTTCATGTCTTTATTCCTTGATCAAATGCAGGTTCCAAGACCAACCTATCATTGAACCCTCTCACATGGATCATATACCAAGGGCACCTCTCAACCAAATATCCATCATCACCAACACATGCATCTACCAAGAATGTATTGAATTCACCAACATACAATCACAAGATATGTGCATGTACCATACCATGTACCAACCTGTACCATGCATTAACCATGCACATCGACACCTATACCATACCATGTCCCAAACCATGCACATCAATATGTACATCAACCTGTACCATGATTTGTACCATAACAAGTGCATCAACCATGCACCAAACCTGTACTATTTCATCAACCATATCATGCCATACAACATGTACCATAAGATATGCTAAACAAGTAATACCAATGTTGTACCTCAACCAAGTACCATCATCACCAAGAGATGTATCATATCTGTGTGCTACCATATACCAAGTGTATACCTTAACAATGTGTCAATATCAATGGTATACCTCTAAAACAACAACTAATTGTCCAACGATCTTGTCCACATATCTAGGGATTCCAGACTTCTATAAGAGTTGACATCAATCTCTAATATCACTCTCCAAAGGTTGACATCAATGACAACCAACTGTCCAACATATTGTAGAGTAACCCATTCTGGAAATGATAACCAACCTTTTTTTCACCTTCTTCTATATGAATTTAACCCTACAACTACTGAAACGCCTCCTTGAAGTCCTCATCTTCTGTTTATGCCTCTATGTATGCATCATGGGTAAAAGGCTCCATGTGCATCAAAGTTCCCAAAGTTGTAATATTGGATGTGGGTGGCCTTGAAAGCATGTTTTCCAACCTGTTTGTGTTTCCCTTCTTATACTTCACGACAAGATGAAATTGCTATAAAACCCCATCCACTTGCAATGTTTGTTTGTTGTATCTTACTCTGGGCCTGAAAATATTGTATTGGCTGGTGATCTGTGTGGATGATGGTCTCATTGTCCATCATATAGTGTTTCCACTTATTGACAGCTTGAACTGGGGCATAGAGTTCCTTGTCATATGTAGGGTAGTTGAGAAATGACACATGAAATATTTTAAAATGATAGCATACAGGCCTTCATCCTTACATCAAAATTTCTCCCATGGTATACCCACTTGTATCTGTCTCCACTTTGAAAGGTTTTTGCAAGTCTAGAAATGTGAGAAATAATGTTTGACTAATATTTCTTTCAGCTCATCGAAATCCTTCTATTGATTCTTTCCCCGCTGGAAACTCTTATCACTCCTTGTTATGGTGTGGAGTGATGCAACTACCACCGGAAATGAAGCTATGAACTTCCAAAAGTATTGTGTTTCCCCAACAAAAGTTAAAACTCCTAACTTCGGTGACATTTATAGGAACCGACCATTTCATGATGGCCTCCATCTTTGCGAGATCTATCTTGAGCTCCCCTCCATCGATCAAATACCCCAAATACACCAAATATTGTTGAGCAAACTCACATTTCTTTATGTTAGCCAGTAGTCGGTGCTTCTTCAAAGCCTCTAACACCTACATGATATGTGAGATGTGATCCTCCCAAATAGCACTATAAACCAATATATCAAAGAAATAGACTACAACAAATGAATCTAGATATGGGCATAATACAACATTCATCAGTCTCATAAATGTAGTTGGTGCATTGCATAAACCAAATCGCATGACCGACCATTCATACATACATTTCCTTGTCTTGAAGGAAATATTCAAGGTGTCTTCTTCTTTGACACGTACCTGGTAGTATCCTGATTTGAGATCCAACTTGGTGAAATATTTCACATGCTGCAATTGATCTAACAAGTCATCAATCTCGAGCAAAGGGTACCAATTTTTAAGTGTAATCTTGTTCAATTCTTTGTAGTCAATATGTATTCACTAAGTCCCATCGTTATTTGGAACAATTATGATAGGTGATCCATAAGGTGTGGTTCTTTCCACTTGGTTGAATCACACCCTGCTCCAACAACTCTTACAACTACTTGTTCACTTCATTTGCTTCCGGAATAGACTATCTATACAACCCAATATTCAACAATGGGGAGTCTGGAAATAATTGTATTACATCTTCCACATCCCTCTTGGGTGGTATCCTTTTAGGTGTAACGTCCCCTCTATAATCCCATGTTTAATTAATTCTTAATGTAGATATAATGTGTGGCTACAACCAAGCGATGTATATGCAAATTGTATTTCTGAATTTTAATAATAAAATGTGGTGCTAGTTGCTGGGGGATATGGACAGAGATGAGGGATGAATTAATCCACAAGAGAGGGGATTTTCTAAGAGAATCTCTAAGAGGGGTCCAATGGGTAATTACCCATGTCTATTAATTAAAAAAACTTTCTAAAATTACTATTGGTATATGAACCTTCTAATTTCTGATTGAGTGCCTCCAAAGCCAATCATTGAATACATGTAAGAGGGTGGGTGTGAGAAGTCATATCCCATAGTTATTGGGAGCATGGGGTTGTGTACAATAAGTTTGGGGAAGTGTGTAAGTCAAGCAAGAAAACAAAGATAGGAAATTTGTATGGGCAATTACAACAATTTTAGACAGTCAATGTTTTTTCATGAACAACAAGTAGAGAGCAGAAAATAAGAGCTTGGAGCTAGAGCAACCATGGAGGGAGAATTCTAGAGTGTATTTAGAGAAGAAGACTGAAGAAATAGGTTTTCATGCCTAAAGAGTGAACACATGTGTAAGTTCCACTATAATTGCAAGTGTTGATGTTATTTGTTGGTATTTTTTCTTAGCAGTGAGCTCCCTTGAGTTTCCCAGTAGAGAGATTCTTGGTTTCCTACAGAAAAGAGACCCTGGTAAACAAATGGGATGTCCAAGGGACTAAGATCAGTGAAGGGGTACATTCTTTGGGTTGGGCAGGTCGAGAAGAAGAGAGCTAGTGGAAAATCGGGATAGTTGTAGGAGAATACCAGTGGGTTGTAGAATTTCTGAGTTGTGAATGGAAAATGAGAGATCACCCTCTTTTATGGATTTCTAGCCCCATCTCGAGGGTGAATTACTGTTGATATTTGGAACAACAAGTCTATGGTTGGGTGGAACATGTGTCCCAAGCAGTTGGTTAAACAACTATTTTAAAAGATAAGTGTTTTATTTGTTGTATGTGTTATATTTATGAGTTAAATTGTTGTGCATCCACTCTGTGTTTAAAAAGATTTATATGTTGTTGTGTTGGGTTATTAAACTGAAATCATCTCGTTTTTGGCATGTTGTAGATGCATTTAATTATTAATATTAGATAATTGTTAAATCTTGTTGTAATTTGTAGTTGGTGAGCTATAAGAATCTAGTTAATAGACAAATTTTAATTTAAGTGTAATTATGTAGGTAATGGACCTCAACTGGGCTAGGAAACATTACATTAGGCTCCTAGAATACTCCTCTGTATTCATGTATAAACTCCTCCAACTAATGTTTTTTCTCTTTAGTACACCCCTCCAGGGATACCTTTACTCTTATCAACTCATCCTCGGTCCAATTTTCTCTTAAGAAAAGAAAAACATATTTCTTACTGGAACTAATAAAATTCTTGGCTCGGTTGGCACTAACTAGTGAGATATTTGACTTTCCTTTATGCGTGTTGATGATGTAGGACTTCCCATCCTTAATTATTTGGTATTGGTTGGCTCTCTGCATGAAGATTGCATCCCTCATATACATGTAGGGGATTCCAAACACTACTCCACATATGTCAATGGGTACTACAACCAATTCCACTTCATCAATAAATGTAACACACCTGACCCTGTAACTCTCACTTAGGCTGGTGGGATGTCGAATTTCTCCTTTTTCTCTTCTCATGTCATGTTATAGATTTCACTAGGTGCTTAGGTGAGGACTTATCTTATCACAATTTAATCTAAGATAAGTCCTAATAATTATTAGGGAAGTCTCCCTACTTAACTTACTGAAGTATCTAGGTGCCTAAACACCCTCAGTCGGACAATATGATTTTCTTATTGACCTCAGGACAACAATATGTGGCTATTAAAACTCACTCCCCTCATAAGGCCCAACCACCTAGGTTTACCTCCCTTCCGACGGGGATGTCCCTATGGATCATCCATCGATATCTAATGGTCCTCGTATCTGGATTTCTAATAGCTATGATCACGCTGGGGCCTCTACTTACTTGACAGTTACTTCCCGCTTGAAAGCCCATTCCACTTACCAACAAATGGCACCCATAAGACTCACGTATGAGATTAAATCTCACCCCCATTCTGATCAATGATCCTCCTTCTTTTTCAAATTCCATCCCTTCATAGCATATATACCTTGGTTCTACAAACTACTTCGAGTGTCTTACTCTAACCATGCACATCTTCGATGGATCAAACGATCGTCAGTCGTCGTCATTCTCCTCCTCAGAGTGACTCTTACAGAATTGATGGCTGGGATCTCATTGATCACCTAACTATAGATCTATGGTCCTCATAGTTCCTAATGTTAGACTCCTATTTCAATTTTTCCATCTGAACCTCTAACAACCCATTCTTCAACAGTCTCTTTACTGGATCCAATGGTCCATATTTTTCACTAGTCACCCTCTGATAGATTGATGGTCCTTGTCAAATTGGGGCTCTACCAATTGAATTTTGAGTAAAACATCATTCAGCCACTCTGAAAGTGGCACCCTCCGACCAACCGTCTGTATCTATTTACTTCATTGAATCAATGGCTGTGAATCCACCCACCGTAAAACACTGGTTTCTTCCAGGGTAACAATCTGACCTCAGACTGAAACAAGTCAGGGCCTTTTCTCTGGCCTTTCTAAGGTTCTACCAAGATTCTAAGAGCTCTGGAATTCCAGGTTTACTATGGTTAAATACTTCCTTTGGACAATTGGGTGAGAGATTGCATGTCTTGCAAGCTTTCCATCTCAAAAAGGTGGCTTCTCATAAGGTTTAGGACTCTCAACCCCTTACCAGGACTCTCCAAACACCTGGGTACTCTTGTCTCTTTTTGAGTGAAGGATTTTTCCATATCTTGCAAGCTTCCCTCCTAGGCTTTAAGGCTTTCAGGGATACAAACCATCTAAACTTGACTCAACTTCATGAGTTAGCAAATTCATATAGTGAAAGGATACAAGCACATTCCACTTTACAAAGGAATTCAATACATCATTTACATGCATTCATATTTCCCACCAAACCAGAGAAACACACATTTATAACACTAACAAGCATTAAACAGTTAAGTTAGACATTTATCTATTTTAGTAAATATCAATATCCAACTGAATGAGAGAGGACGCCTCTCCTCCCAACCTTAGGCCATACTGCAGAGTACCTTACTATAGTATGCCACCCCTATGCCAAGCCATGCTATCAGAAGGGAATGATTTAGTTGGTCTTCAAGTTCAGATGATCTAGGAAGGTTACTCTCCTTCCCCCTCTAACAACAGGCAGAAGTCTCCCCCTTTCTATTAAGCTCATATCATCCATAGGTTTATTAGGTAGTTTATCAATTGGATTTCCTTTGCACTAGGGAGTCCCTTCTCTATTATATAGTCCCTCAGTGACCTCCCCTTACCAGTGTCATGTAACAAGTTGCGACCCTTTATCGCTTCAGTCTAGATCTAGGTATTCTCTATTTCAAGGTGATCATTAATGAATTGGACGAGCTTCCTATTTTCTTCAAGGAAAGATCTTAGTTATCTTCTTCTCTTTGATCTGCGCCCTTGAAATTCCCCATTCACTATGCTCTTACTTTACAAAATCATTGTTATCTCACTCTTATTCAGAGTATTCTCTTATGTGCCTTGCATGCTCTATTCCCTTTCTCTCTGTGTATCCCTCATCATTGTTTTCCTTCTTTGCACACTTGGGTGAAAATTTTCACCTTTGGCCTCCTCTTTTGCAATTCCTTGAGATTCTCATGGCTTCTGTC
>SNQJ01S0048582.1:24937-52948 GCA_010110895.2 Picea sitchensis
TAGCTATTAGAAATCCAGATACGAGGACCATTAGATATCGATGGATGATCCATAGGGACATCCCCGTCGGAAGGGAGGTAAACCTAGGTGGTTGGGCCTTATGAGGGGAGTGAGTTTTAATAGCCACATATTGTTGTCCTGAGGTCAATAAGAAAATCATATTGTCCGACTGAGGGTGTTTAGGCACCTAGATACTTCAGTAAGTTAAGTAGGGAGACTTCCCTAATAATTATTAGGACTTATCTTAGATTAAATTGTGATAAGATAAGTCCTCACCTAAGCACCTAGTGAAATCTATAACATGACATGAGAAGAGAAAAAGGAGAAATTCGACATCCCACCAGCCTAAGTGAGAGTTACAGGGTCAGGTGTGTTACATTTATTGATGAAGTGGAATTGGTTGTAGTACCCATTGACATATGTGGAGTAGTGTTTGGAATCCCCTACATGTATATGAGGGATGCAATCTTCATGCAGAGAGCCAACCAATACCAAATAATTAAGGATGGGAAGTCCTACATCATCAACACGCATAAAGGAAAGTCAAATATCTCACTAGTTAGTGCCAACCGAGCCAAGAATTTTATTAGTTCCAGTAAGAAATATGTTTTTCTTTTCTTAAGAGAAAATTGGACCGAGGATGAGTTGATAAGAGTAAAGGTATCCCTGGAGGGGTGTACTAAAGAGAAAAAACATTAGTTGGAGGAGTTTATACATGAATACAGAGGAGTATTCTAGGAGCCTAATGTAATGTTTCCTAGCCCAGTTGAGGTCCATTACCTACATAATTACACTTAAATTAAAATTTGTCTATTAACTAGATTCTTATAGCTCACCAACTACAAATTACAACAAGATTTAACAATTATCTAATATTAATAATTAAATGCATCTACAACATGCCAAAAACGAGATGATTTCAGTTTAATAACCCAACACAACAACATATAAATCTTTTTAAACACAGAGTGGATGCACAACAATTTAACTCATAAATATAACACATACAACAAATAAAACACTTATCTTTTAAAATAGTTGTTTAACCAACTGCTTGGGACACATGTTCCACCCAACCATAGACTTGTTGTTCCAAATATCAACAGTAATTCACCCTCGAGATGGGGCTAGAAATCCATAAAAGAGGGTGATCTCTCATTTTCCATTCACAACTCAGAAATTCTACAACCCACTGGTATTCTCCTACAACTATCCCGATTTTCCACTAGCTCTCTTCTTCTCGACCTGCCCAACCCAAAGAATGTACCCCTTCACTGATCTTAGTCCCTTGGACATCCCATTTGTTTACCAGGGTCTCTTTTCTGTAGGAAACCAAGAATCTCTCTACTGGGAAACTCAAGGGAGCTCACTGCTAAGAAAAAATACCAACAAATAACATCAACACTTGCAATTATAGTGGAACTTACACATGTGTTCACTCTTTAGGCATGAAAACCTATTTCTTCAGTCTTCTTCTCTAAATACACTCTAGAATTCTCCCTCCATGGTTGCTCTAGCTCCAAGCTCTTATTTTCTGCTCTCTACTTGTTGTTCATGAAAAAACATTGACTGTCTAAAATTGTTGTAATTGCCCATACAAATTTCCTATCTTTGTTTTCTTGCTTGACTTACACACTTCCCCAAACTTATTGTACACAACCCCATGCTCCCAATAACTATGGGATATGACTTCTCACACCCACCCTCTTACATGTATTCAATGATTGGCTTTGGAGGCACTCAATCAGAAATTAGAAGGTTCATATACCAATAGTAATTTTAGAAAGTTTTTTTAATTAATAGACATGGGTAATTACCCATTGGACCCCTCTTAGAGATTCTCTTAGAAAATCCCCTCTCTTGTGGATTAATTCATCCCTCATCTCTGTCCATATCCCCCAGCAACTAGCACCACATTTTATTATTAAAATTCAGAAATACAATTTGCATATACATCGCTTGGTTGTAGCCACACATTATATCTACATTAAGAATTAATTAAACATGGGATTATAGAGGGGACGTTACACCTAAAAGGATACCACCCAAGAGGGATGTGGAAGATGTAATACAATTATTTCCAGACTCCCCATTGTTGAATATTGGGTTGTATAGATAGTCTATTCCGGAAGCAAATGAAGTGAACAAGTAGTTGTAAGAGTTGTTGGAGCAGGGTGTGATTCAACCAAGTGGAAAGAACCACACCTTATGGATCACCTATCATAATTGTTCCAAATAACGATGGGACTTAGTGAATACATATTGACTACAAAGAATTGAACAAGATTACACTTAAAAATTGGTACCCTTTGCTCGAGATTGATGACTTGTTAGATCAATTGCAGCATGTGAAATATTTCACCAAGTTGGATCTCAAATCAGGATACTACCAGGTACGTGTCAAAGAAGAAGACACCTTGAATATTTCCTTCAAGACAAGGAAATGTATGTATGAATGGTCGGTCATGCGATTTGGTTTATGCAATGCACCAACTACATTTATGAGACTGATGAATGTTGTATTATGCCCATATCTAGATTCATTTGTTGTAGTCTATTTCTTTGATATATTGGTTTATAGTGCTATTTGGGAGGATCACATCTCACATATCATGTAGGTGTTAGAGGCTTTGAAGAAGCACCGACTACTGGCTAACATAAAGAAATGTGAGTTTGCTCAACAATATTTGGTGTATTTGGGGTATTTGATCGATGGAGGGGAGCTCAAGATAGATCTCGCAAAGATGGAGGCCATCATGAAATGGTCGGTTCCTATAAATGTCACCGAAGTTAGGAGTTTTAACTTTTGTTGGGGAAACACAATACTTTTGGAAGTTCATAGCTTCATTTCCGGTGGTAGTTGCATCACTCCACACCATAACAAGGAGTGATAAGAGTTTCCAGCGGGGAAAGAATCAATAGAAGGATTTCGATGAGCTGAAAGAAATATTAGTCAAACATTATTTCTCACATTTCTAGACTTGCAAAAACCTTTCAAAGTGGAGACAGATACAAGTGGGTATACCATGGGAGAAATTTTGATGTAAGGATGAAGGCCTGTATGCTATCATTTTAAAATATTTCATGTGTCATTTCTCAACTACCCTACATATGACAAGGAACTCTATGCCCCAGTTCAAGCTGTCAATAAGTGGAAACACTATATGATGGACAATGAGACCATCATCCACACAGATCACCAGCCAATACAATATTTTCAGGCCCAGAGTAAGATACAACAAACAAACATTGCAAGTGGATGGGGTTTTATAGCAATTTCATCTTGTCGTGAAGTATAAGAAGGGAAACACAAACAGGTTGGAAAACATGCTTTCAAGGCCACCCACATCCAATATTACAACTTTGGGAACTTTGATGCACATGGAGCCTTTTACCCATGATGCATACATAGAGGCATAAACAGAAGATGAGGACTTCAAGGAGGCGTTTCAGTAGTTGTAGGGTTAAATTCATATAGAAGAAGGTGAAAAAAAGGTTGGTTATCATTTCCAGAATGGGTTACTCTACAATATGTTGGACAGTTGGTTGTCATTGATGTCAACCTTTGGAGAGTGATATTAGAGATTGATGTCAACTCTTATAGAAGTCTGGAATCCCTAGATATGTGGACAAGATCGTTGGACAATTAGTTGTTGTTTTAGAGGTATACCATTGATATTGACACATTGTTAAGGTATACACTTGGTATATGGTAGCACACAGATATGATACATCTCTTGGTGATGATGGTACTTGGTTGAGGTACAACATTGGTATTACTTGTTTAGCATATCTTATGGTACATGTTGTATGGCATGATATGGTTGATGAAATAGTACAGGTTTGGTGCATGGTTGATGCACTTGTTATGGTACAAATCATGGTACAGGTTGATGTACATATTGATGTGCATGGTTTGGGACATGGTATGGTATAGGTGTCGATGTGCATGGTTAATGCATGGTACAGGTTGGTACATGGTATGGTACATGCACATATCTTGTGATTGTATGTTGGTGAATTCAATACATTCTTGGTAGATGCATGTGTTGGTGATGATGGATATTTGGTTGAGAGGTGCCCTTGGTATATGATCCATGTGAGAGGGTTCAATGATAGGTTGGTCTTGGAACCTGCATTTGATCAAGGAATAAAGACATGAAGGTTAGTATACTTACATGTAAGACTATCATATATGGATAGTACGCATCATGCCATTTCAGATGATATATGGTATGCCATGTAGTTCCTCATGGTTGAGGAGATATGGCTCTGTGAAGTTGGAGAACCCTCAAGAATATTATAGAAGCCTCTAGAAGGTCATCAAGAAGCTTGACCAGTCAAAGTGGTTGCAACAAGGGATTAATTATTGAAATATTAATTGTTGAGAATGATTGTTGAAAGATTAATTAATTATCAAAAAAGATTAATTAATTATTGCAGGGATAATTAATTATTGGAGGGATAAATAATTATTGCATGTTGAAGTAAAGTTGTAGTAAACAACAGATAATTAATTATTTGCAGGGATAATTAATTATTGGAGGGATAATTAATTATTGCAGGGATAATTAAAGAGTAAATAGAAGATAACAGGTTTCATGTCAGTTGCATGCCATCATGAGTTTTCATGTCATTAAGAAATTTCTCTTTATAACACAGAGAAGAGTCCATTGCAAATCACTTCTGTGTATTCACTTATGAGAATACAAGTTGGATATCTGAGGTAGTGAGTCGAAGACAAAGAAATCAAGTGAAGTAAGGAGTTTGCAGGAGTCAAGAGTAAGGATAACGGGTTTCATACATGAATTCCTTGAGTATATCTGTGAGTTTCAAGAGGAAAAGAATGGACATCCACGGGTTGTAGTGAGGAAAAGAGAAGATGCCTATGGGCAGACAATACACACAGTCGCAGACCTGTGAGGAAAAATCCAAGAAGATTGGGGATCGGGAACTCAGTTTAGCTTCAGGGTAAAGGTATGTCTTCTTGAGTGTTTTAGGGAGTTATTCTTAAGAAATCAAGAACATGTATGTCTCAGTGAGTTATGAGCACTTGATTTGAAGAACTCTTTTGTGGATTTTGGTATGAGGTGTGTGTGGTTGCAACCTTGATGAGATATTGATATCAAAAGTCTAAGAAATAGAAATATCATAAGCAACAACAACAACAGGTTATTAGTTACAACAATAGTTACAACAACAAATGTAGTGACAAGGTTTTCTACAGTTATATTTCAGGGCAGTTGGACGGGGCAAGGAAAGGGGGTTGTAGCCTCCTTCTGGTTGGAGCCAGAACATTAGGGAGTTGGAGCTTCCTTCAGGTTGTAGCCTATAAATAGGGGGTTGGAGCCTCCTTCTAGTTGTAGATGGAGAAATACGAAGTTGATGCTTCCAATGAGTGTACTATTTGACAAATAAGAAAAGCATCATGTGGTTTTTCCCACATTGGGTTTCCACGTAAAACTTCAGTGTATTGTGTTTATGTGTTTTATATGCATTGACTTATGGTATTGATGCTATATTGAATGTTGATTGAATATAGTTGAAGATTTCTATTGTAGTTAAAGAAAGAAAAGTACTAATATTGATTCACCCCCCCATCTTAGTATTCCAACAATTGGTATCAGAGCAGGTCCTTCAGGAAGTAGTCTAACCACTGGAAGGATATCATGGAATACGCTAAGATTGGAGCACCAAGGTTTGACAAACATAACTATACCTTATGGAATAAAAGGATGAATTTTTTTTTACAGGTACATGGATTCGATGTTTGACAATCAGTAGTAGATGGGTGTTGGAGCAGGCTATTATGGGGTACAATGCAGGAAATGAGATAGGGAATTAAGGAATGGACCGAGGGAAGAAACGCACACCAGAAAAAAAGGAGAAAGCAACACAATAGAAGGAAAAGGAAGCAACACATCGAGAATTAAGGAGAAGAAACACAGAGTCAAATCAAGGAATGAATACTAGCCGCACAAAGGAAGTTACTATGTGGACAAGCCTAATCCACTAGGGTTGGGGTTTTGATAGTCAATGTAATGGGTTTTTACCCACATTTTATAGTATAAATATGATGTATGAGGTATATAAGAGGTATCGATTGGTGATTATCTTATAATATCTTGTATTTAAGAACCTTTTTGAGTCTGAGTCGCAATACTAGTTTTGGTTGGAGATGTAGAGATCAGATGATGTCAATTTTGGAGACTTATGGAGTGTAACTGAGGGTCAGGTTGCAAGCTATGGAGGTTGGTGTGACGTTGGTCAGCCTCACCAGTACTAAAACCTATGATGTAATGCACACAATGCCATATTTTAATGAAGAATAATAAGAAGCAGAAGATCTTTGTGGACGTAGCCCAGGGGGGTGAACCACGCTAAAACCTATGTTAATGTGTGGAATGTTGTATTTTATGCTTTGATCTACTTTTATGTTGAATGGATGAATGAATATATGGAATTGTCAAGGTTAATTTAGAACGCACACTATATTAGACATGTTAATTGTGCAGAATGAATGTTAAGGGTTAAATGAATGGTAGCTCTAATGAATGATGCATATTGAAGTAGAAGAAGTATAAATATGCATAACATTCCCACGAGTTCCATCCCTTCCATGATTACATACACTTGGGTCATGCAATCACCCATAAGAAGTCTTGGGTGAGACTGCATTGTGCAATACTCTGTGCATAGTGTTACCTTCTAGTTTACCAGAGGGGCCAATGATTTCTAGGGTTTTGTTAGAGAACTAAGTTAGAACTCGGGTCAGCCCATACATCCAACAAATGGTTCTGTTGTCGGTTGGAACTCAACAGATTGGATTGGATGGGATTTGATGAAGAGAATGCAGTAGTATAAGGGTATGTTTAGGCCATGGAACCCTACAAAGTAAGATATTGAAATATGGTTGGAGACAAAGTAGCTTGAGTTCACGTAGAAAGATATTAGAAGCTCTAGGTATACATTGTGCCAATATCTGCAGAGGTATGTGTTTACTCTTTTGCATGAGGCATATTTATATTATTTTCCATAGTTATTACAAGAGTGGCAATTGAGGTTGAAGTATACTCATCCGAATAATCGGATAAGGCCAATAGAGTGGACTACTGAGAACATCACGCAGTTGGAAAGGGTCAATAATAAATTGACGTGCAATGGAGTTTTGGTTAGACAATATTACTGCAGGGTTTATTACTAAATTTGTAGTCAATATAGTGAAGTCTTACACTAGCGAGAATTTCTGAAGGGACCAAGGGGAAGGTACATTAGGTCACTTTACACATCGATCAAGATATTATTGCATGATAAAGGCATGATGACCATGGAGTCAGAGAACTAAATCACTCTGCGCGCATGGGGGAGAAGGGGGAAGCACTAAGGAAGATTTGAGATAGGGAAAGGACTCTGGACGGAGGCCTGAAGAAGGAAGCAATGGGACCTATTATGATGGATGAAGAACAAACCAAGGAGATAATGGAAAGAGAAAGAGTGATGCACAACAAAAGACCCTACCAGTATAAGATCAATAGGAAAAATAGGGCAATAGCCAAGCGAGAGGGCTTGGACAACGATGAGAAAGAGGTAGAGGATCTTCATGTGACGAGGTAGATTGAGGAAATCTTGTGCACCAATATGAGAGGAAAACTAGAGGTCAGGGGTCCAATGCAGAAGAAGGCTCTCCATTCCAGATCTGAATTAGTGTGGAACCCACAACCCCATGTGCGACTAAGACAAATGAAGAAGAAGAAATGTTCAGACATCAAGTTATTAATGGTAGAAGGATTTTATTAGGACATGGGTCCAGTGGAAATTCCAGTAGAAGTATAAGTTCAGTCAACAACAATCAAGTATCTACACCGTGTGGAGGTGGTAGTACAACAAACTTCACAATGGCAGGACAAGATCCAACTATTTGGTTACCAGAGTTCCGTGGATAAGGGTCAGATGACCCATAAAAGAATTTGTTTATTTATGAGAAGATTTGGGCAGCTAAGCAAATTACAGATGAAGATACAAATGTTACACAACTAGAGATCACATTCAGAGACCGCACATTATATTGGTATATGGGTCCCGCAGTAAATAATCCAACGTGAGCACCTACAATTATCACAGATGTGAAGAGGCAATTGATCAAATAATTTCAAAAACCAAGTTCAGAATATCATTTCATGAATGAAATGATAGATATTAAGTAGAAACTAGGTGAGTCAGTCTAGGAAGTGGATCATAAGTTCAAGAGGATAAAAGGTAAGTTGAAGTACCCTATTACTGATATGCAACATAGACATTTATTTGTTAACTCTTTATTGGCACATTTGAAGTATCCCTTGAGGCAACAAAAGTTCCAAACCCAGGCTGAGGCCTTGCAAGCAACTTTGCAGTTAGAGGAAAATCAATATAAGCATACAGATCCAACTATGGAAGAGCTAAGAGCAGACCCGAAGAACCTGACATTCTAGTTAAATCAGAATAAGAGAAAGGAAAAGAGGGAGGATGTCTGGTGCACATTTTGCAGAATATAAGGCCATCATAAGAATGAGTTCCCAACCCTTGTGCAGTACTTGGGGACAAGAATGTTGAATCCTTTACCACTAGGAGGACCATGGTGTGAGATATGGAGAACACATGGACATGATACTTACCATTGTCCCATGATGCAGAAGTATCAAACAATACCAAAGACTACATTTTGTAATTTTTGCAAGTTAGTTGGACATGAAGACAAGGATTGTAGAACCTTGGAGATAATGAAGGAGAGGACATCAGACACTTATAGAGTGCAGTCTGGATTAATGACAACACAACCTATGCAACAACCACAATATAACAACGTGCAACACTTTGTTGCACCACCACAATACAATAACGCACAACAATTTGGAGCACCATCACAGTATAACAACGCGTATTAGTGTGTAGTGCCACCACAATAAAATAATGTGCAACCACAGTACAATCAGGAACCACCATATAGTAGAGCACGCAGAGACAATCAAGGAAACATAAGAGGCTTCAAAGGAGGAGGCTGTGGATGAAGAGGATTTGGAGGAGGTAGAGGACCAATAGTTTGTCACAACTGTCAGAAACCTGGACACTATGCAAGAGATTGTCCACAACCACTTGCATCATGTATGTATTTTCGTGAAACATTCCATGAGACAAAAGATTGTCCAACACTTTTGGTAAAAATGCAGGACAAAAGGAACTAGAACAATCATAATGTGCAATGGATTGTTGTGGAAAATAGAGAAGAGGATGGGAAGACGATCAACATAGTTACTAGAGGTGGAGCCAATATAGGAGAATATGCAGAAGAGAAGGATAAGGACCAGTACTAGTGGGTTAGGAAGAATACAAAACCTGAACAAAAGTTTGATGCACACAAAGAGAAGGAGACATTCAAAGAAGCTAGACAAGAAATTTTGAAGGAAAACATTGTGTCAACTTTAGGAACAAAACCAATAGATGATATACCAGTGTATGACATGCCTCCGTTGTTTGATCATACCAACAGAGAGCAACCATTAGAATCAGTAAGTAATCTGAGAAACTTTTTGGGATCTTGTGTGAAGTTGTTGAATGATAAAAACTATTTACAAGTATTACAAAGTCTATTAGAGAAGTGTAATTATGGAGAAGAAATGAAATTAGAACCCAAGAGAGTCAATCAAGTTCGTAAGAAGAGAAGAACAAGTAGATAATTCAGGTTGAATGAAAACATTGGATATTTCAATATGGGTGATATCATACTAGACTTAGGGTTTGAAGTAAATGTTTTGACGAAGAATACATGGGAATCTATGGGAGAACCTACATTGGGATTCTCACCTATTCAGTTAAAGCTAGAAAATCAACACAGAGTGGTACTAATTGTTAGATTGAAGGGAATACCGGTAGATCTAGATGGTGTGCACACCATGGTATACTTTGAAGTGATTGACATAGTAGATAACACTTCACCATATCCAACATTGTTGGGGTTGGACTGGGATTTTGATAACCATGCTATTATCAATGTCAAGATAAGGAAGATGATCTTTGAATCATGAGAATACAAAGTTATTGCGTCGTTAGATCCTTCAATGGGAGGAAGGTATGTGGAACCGACGACATAAAATTTTATTACATAAGATATTAATCAGTTGTATAGAACTATTGTGCGCAAAGAGGATCACATCAAACCAACTGTAGATGGAATGCTGAGTTGGAGGAGTATTAGTTCATGTGCTTCAAAATATGACATAGGACTAGAGAACTGACAACAACGATTACATGAATTATCTACTAGAATATGTGCTAGAACTATGCATGCGCTAAGATGGGTTGGTACATAGGTAAGAGAACTTCCTACTTTTCATGGTCATAATGACTTAGAATAATTTTTAATGAAGTTTGAATTAGAAATAGTAGAAAATAAAAAATCACCAGTATTAGATATTTCTTTGAAAGCTACACCTTCCCGTTGGTGGATTACACATAAAGAGAAGATCAACAACTGGTATTAATGCAAGAGGTTACTGCGCATAAGATTTGACATAGAGCAAGAGCATAGATTTTGGAGAAGTATGATGGAATTGGACAACCCGAAGAACACATGGATAGATGTATAATTCAATTGATATTAGTACCACCAAAATAATGGCCACATCCCTTTATTCACATATTAGAATGCATTCTAAAGAACTCGTACACAGAACAGGAACAACACAGGGAAACTACAAATTGGGAAGAAATGCAACAGAATTTTGTTATTGCATTTTCCTTTGAGCATGAGAGTCCAGAGATAGATACAACATTGAAAGTGGTAAGACACATGCTTTTTGAACAAACAAAAGTGGATATTATGACAACTTATCATACCCAAAAGAGACGGACAGTCAAACAATTGCTACATTGTTATCATGTCGCAGAAGAAGAAGATCTAGCAGAAGAAAACACGCGTAATATTCAGATTCCACAAGTTAAAGGGGAAAGAGAGGTAGAAGGTCCACAGTTAGAATCAAAAGATTATGTTGCACCTCTCAAGATAAAAAAGGTAAACATTGGAACAACATAAAACCCAAAGATTGCAAGCATTGGAGATTATTGGGAGAATCAAACAGTTTAAATAATCACAGAGTTACTGCGCGAGTACAGTGATTTGTTTCCAGCGATGTTTTCAGAGATGAAGGGATTAGCAGGAGAACTTGGAGAGATGAAGATCCCTTTGAAACCATATGCTAGACCTATAAGATAGAGACCTTACAGGTTAAATCCAATGTATAAGCAAAAAGTGAAAGCAGAAATTGACAAGATGTTAGAGGCCGATGTCATAGAACCTATGGAAGAATCAGAATGGATTATCCCTATGGTAGTACATGAAAAGAAGAAAGGGGGAATAGGGATCTGATAAAATTGAATGATGCTTTCTTGCATGATCCTTTTCCTACCCTATTTACAGATGAAATTTTGGAGAAAGTAGGAGGTCAAGAAGCCTATTCATTTATAGATGGGTTCTCAGGATATCATCAGATCAATATAGCACTAGAAGATATACATAAGACAACATTTGCTACAAAATGGGGATCATATCAGTGTACAATTATGCCATTTGGGTTGAAGAATGCACCAACAATTTTTTCAAGGGTAGTAGTAGATGCCTTTAAGGACTTTATTCATAAGTTTTTGGAACTTTACTTGGATGATTGGACAATATTTAGTTTACTGAAGGATCATGTTGAAGTGCTAAGACTCATGTTAGACAGATGTAGACAGTATCATATTTGATTGAATATTAAGAAATGCATTTTCAACGCACCTTTTGGTATTCTGTTAGGGAATGTGGTGTGTAAACAAGGTTTGTTGGTTGATCCTACTAAAATTGTTGTCATAGTGAACTTACCGCCACCTAATTCAGTGCACCAGTTGAAGAGTACACTTGGTCATACCGGGTATTATAGGAAGTTTATAAGGGGATATGCACAGATTACTGCACCAATGGAGAAATTGTTGAAAAAGGACATTAAGTATCAGTGGAATGATGAATGACAACAAAGTTTGGATATTTTGAAGGAGAAGATGGTGACAACACTGATTTTAATGTTCCCAATCAAAGGAATTTCATGTGCATGTAGATGCATTTGCAATAGCGCTAGGAGCAGTATTAACACAACCAGGAGAAGGTAATATAGATCACCGTATAGCATTTGCAAGCAAACAATTGTTAGATTCAGAACATAACTACAATACAACAGAAAGAGAAGGATTGGTTATGGTTTATGCATTGCAGAAGTTCATACATTATTTGTTAGGAAAACACTTTAATATGTTTATAGATCACTCTTCTCTTACATATTTGGTCAATAAGCCAGTGTTGGGGGGAAGAATACGTAAATGACTACTTTTGTTTCAAGACTTTGACTTTGAAGTTGTGGTGAAGCCTAGGAGATTGAATGCAGGGCCAGATCATTTTTCAAGGATAACTAATGGAGAAGAACCAAGAAGTTTTGAATACAACTCTCCTGATGCCCAACTATTTTCAATACAGATCATGGATGAATATTTTGCTGACATTATTGAGTTTTTGAGTACAGGGTTTGCCCCAAAGGAATTTAATATTGCACAGAAGAAGAAATTGGTAGCTAGAGCTGTAGATTATAAAATGATTGCAGGACACTTATATAATATTGGAGTAGATAAAATTTTGAGGAGACATGTGATGGAGCATGAATGACCTATCATTTTATCATAATCACATGAAGGATTAACTGGAGGACATTACGCAGGGAAAGCTACTGCACATAAGGTATTGTGCGTAGGATTATGGTGGCCAATAGTTCACAAGGATGCAAAGGAGTACTATCATAATTGTGATGTCTGTCAAAGAATTGGAAAGCCATCTAGGAGGGATGAGATTCCATTAAGGCCTCAGGTAACTTTGCAAGTATTTGACAAGTGGGTAGTAGATTTTGTGGGACCAATTAATCCACCAACAAGAAGATCAGGATCCAGGTATATTATTACAATGACAAAATATTTGACCAGATGGGTTGAAGTAGTACTAGTGAAGGATTGTAGTGCAGAGATTACAACACACTTTTTATTTGAACATGTAGTTACAAGATTTGGATGCCCAAGAATTTTGATGAGTGATTAGGGAACTCACTTTATACAATCCAAGAAATGATGGAAGAATTTGAGATACATCATAAGAAGAGTACTCCATATCATCCTCGGGTGAATGGAACAGTGGGAGAGTTTAATAAAGTATTGGAGAATGCCTTTACCAAGTTTTGTAATGTGAACAAGGATGACTGGGATTTGAAGGTACCAACAATACTACGGACATATAGAACTACAAGCAAGAAGCTTATAGGGAAGACATCTTTTATATTGGTGTATGGACATGAAGCAACAATTCCCTTAGAGTATTTGATACCAAGTTTGCACATTGTAGCAATTACAAACATGACAGAAAGAGGCACAACATAGGAAAAATTGGCTCAACTCATGGAATTAGAAGAAGATAGAATCATAATTGGTTTCCATAAGGAGGTACATAAAGCAAAGGATAAATCCTGGCATGACAAACATATTAAGAAGAAGAAATTCAAGGTAGGATATTTGGTTCTCCTCTATGACAGTAAATAATTGCAAGACACAGGGAAGCTTAGAATGCATTGGCTAGGGCCATATGAGATAAAGTCTGTCAAAGATGGAGGTGTTGTGTAGCTGCAGGATTTAACATGAAAGGAGATTCAAGGTTTGGTGAATGGTAGTCAATTGAAACTGTACATGAATAGTAGACCTACTAACCCTTAGTAATTGCAGTGCATAATTAGAGTTGTACATATTTTATCTAGTATGAGCTTAAAGAAGAAAAAGAGAAGAAAGCAGTAGAAAAATGAGACAAATCCAAAAATAAGTAGGCAGATAGATAGTTGAAGGATACAACACGCAATAGAAGCTAGAAAAGGTATGACAACACTTGAATACACTGTGCAATAGAAAGGAAGATACCGCATGCCAGATAAATGGGACAAAATGAAAACAAAGTGCGACAGGATAGACAATGGTCGGAAAAAGAAAAAGGTGGTAAAATGGAAAAGTGGGATACGACAAAGCATTAATGACATGCCTTATAAAAGTAGGAAACTTGTAAAGTAAGATTCATTGTGACTTAGAGAAGATGAAGAGCTAAGGAGAGAAAGCCGAGCAAACACATAGAGCACCCAGGTATCCCTAATTTTTTAGCAACAATTTAGAATACTAGAGTCAAGAATTTGCAGTATGGCGCCACCTAAGGTCAGAGCACCCAGTCAGATGTCAAGAAGAACCCACATGAACACAAGATTGTTGTAGGAGAAAGTACCCAAAGTGGAAAACCCTTTTGAACATGCAAGAGTCATAGACGTGGATGCGATTCCATCACCATAACTAGTTAGCCCAACACCGGTCGAAGAATAAGAGCCTGTCACTAAGCAGATGGATGTGGATCCAAGGACTGTAGAGAAAACCCCCACAAAAAACACAACAACTGGGTCTGGGAGTGCCACAACAAACAAATGGCGAAGACAATGAAGGAAATGAATCTGACACACCTAGGGTAGAGGCTGAACTAGTATAGGAACTAGTCGCAGAGACAACATTGCAAATAGAGGAACAAGTGCAAGTAGAAGATATTATAGGTGAGCCAGAATCAAACGAAGAGTCCGAAGAGGATGCACACCAGGAAATAGGGCCATCCACCGCAACAGAAAAGGGGGAGGGGAAACAACCGATGTAGAGGTCATCATGCAAATGGGTAGAAGTCAGGCTAGCATTACCGCACATACCAGAAGGAGTGACCATTCTCCCAAATATTATAGGATGTGTAGAAAAACTAAGGTATTTAGACGATGATGTAGTAGATAAAGACAAATTTTCATGATTTGAGCCATAGGTATACAAGGAAACAAAATGGATCGGTGCGACAAGAGTACGAATACTTGAACCAAAGTAGTGGATAACAGGTTTATACAACACAAGGATAATGAACTTACTGGAGATCCCTTATTTTGGACATGGCATAGACATGAATAACTGCGTCAAACAATTATTAGTGTTACTACATGGAGGTATTTTATGGTTAGATAGGCCTGTATCAATTGATGTAGACCTAATTGTGTAGATCACAGGTCTGGCCACTGATGGTGAGAAGTCAGAGCAATATCTGGATGATAAAACTAAGGAGAAGACCTTGGTAGAGGAAATGAAGAAAACATATGGCACAGTGAGAGGGTCTAGGGGAATTGTTATTAATAGGATTAGTGAACCCGCGACAAGGCTGTAAATGAAGATAATGGCATGCAAATTGATAAGGAAGTGTCATAAGGAGGAGGCACCAACAGGGGTGATCGTAGTAGCTGCATAGTGCATGAAGGGGACTCTACCTAGCTGGAGTCCATACCTACTGAACTTATTTCTAGATGACTGTAAATATGCATAAGACTTGGGGATAAAGTTTCATTACTCATGGTTGATCATACTTATAGCACTGGTAGGATGGAGACACCCCAAATACAACATGTTTTGTCAAAGGATAGGAAAGTGTCGCGCAACACAATATGCAACACTATGACACACCTCAAACACAAAATAAAGGAAGGATAACTCGAGCATATTTACAATGTACTTGGAGGAGATACAGGAAAAGGTGGTAGAGACATGGAGAATCCCACCAGGAGTGGTGGAGGAAAACAAGGAGATAACAAATTTTTCAGGTCTTAAGGCACAATGTATGGATCCAAAGAAGAACTGGTTGCAGATGAAATACTGTGTCACTGGCGAGGAAGTCCAATGGGCCATGAAATAATGGCTATATGACTGGAGAGTACCAATGAAATCAAATAAGGGGAAAAAAGGGAAACAACCAGAGCAAGCTGGCACATCCCAGAAAACCAATAGTCTGACAGGAAACACTAGAAAAGTTATCGAACGCACAAAATATGTTGGATGGAGTGTGACAGTAAGAAAAATGAGACAACAAAAGACTATCCCAAATCTAGTCACACAAGAGAAAGATCACGTCAGAGCTACCAACAAAGGAGCACAACAAAAGAAGAATACTAATGGAAGCACAGAAAAGGAAACAAATGTTCCCACGCAGGAGGAACAAGGAGGAGGAGACATCCCATATACAAAGATACCTACCACTTCAATGCAGACAAAGACTCTACCAAAGAAGAGAACCATGTTGCAGGTAGGAGGACAGAGGAAAAGGACAAAGGAACACAAAGATGTCCTGAAATTTACTATAATAGAAGATGATGCAGAGATGGTGGAAGAAAAAGTCTAAGACCGCGTAGTAGAGTCGTGGGACGATGCAGAGAAACAAAGAGAAGAGATCATAAAAATATTATCAGAGGTAAATGAAATGTTGATGCAACTGAAACTAAGCGCAGTACAATAACATGAAAATGTGCAACCACAATAGACTGTTCAAGAACATACAGTCCCAGTGCAAGAAACAATCCAAATCATATCATCAGGAAGTGAGACTTTTTCTATCACTCAGGAGATGATGCATTTAGAATAAGAGACACCACATAAACAACTAAAGGACATTAAACAATTGGACTTGGAATTGGCCAAGATCCCTATTAAAGGATTATACAAAATGCAAGTTAGCATCGCATAGGAGATCCAATCACTAGCACATGCAAATGCGACGGAGTTACAATTGGCTAAGGATATAAAGGAAACCTTGAAGATAACTCTTAAGAAAGTATAGGTTGAGAAGGACCAGACAAAGCAATGCATTGATCATATGGAGGAGTGCATTAAAGAATTTTTAAAGTTAATACTAGACAACACACAAGAAGGGGAGCAGTTAAATTCAGAGGAAAAAAATGGGAAGATCGCACAGGCGATCGAAAAC
Organism: Picea sitchensis; assembly: GCA_010110895.2. Lineage (NCBI taxonomy): Eukaryota > Viridiplantae > Streptophyta > Pinopsida > Pinales > Pinaceae > Picea > Picea sitchensis. Next base: position 41,844 of record SNQJ01S0048582.1, read on the forward strand.
TACAAGTCATATAACCCAATTGATGGCACAATTGAACCCAAGAATTCTACCATAGGTTAGCTCATAGAGAGAAGAAGAAGTTGCAAAGCACATGGAGAGCATGGCGTGAAGTATTCAAGACATTGCAAAGTTATATGATAAAAGTGCACAAATTTGGACAAGTCTACAAGAGGATGAAACGTTGCAGGCACTGGAACAGAAGGAAGAAAGCATCAACACAACCACATAGGAGTTGAAGCAGAAAAAAAAAGGACATGAACATCCAAGAGAGGCTGAGGAGCGTGCAAGAGTTAAAGAATCTGTAGGTAGAAGTAAAATCAATATAGATAGAGAAGCAGATGAGGCAGGCTCAGTTGGAGCCATTAAAAGAAGATGCAGAGAAGATTATGATAGAAATGGATGCAACCAAGGGCCAGATAGAAAATATTAAGTTGGAGGCTGAAGAGATAATGAAGGAACATCTCACTACGCAGCTTGTGGAGTCTATTGCAGAGAAGAGAACGCAGGTGAAGACTTGCGCTGAAGAGATCTCAAGCCGATTCCAAAAGTTAGAAGAGTCTGTCAAGGAGGCAAAAACTGCCTTAGTATCTTGGGACGAGACACAGGTTAGTGTTGGGGGCCTGTTGGAGTAGGTTATTATCGGGTACATCATAACAAATGAGGCAGGTAATTAAGGAATGGACAAAGGGAAGTAGTGCACGCTAGGAAATAAGGCAAAGGAAGCGGTGCACCAGGAATTAAGGAGAGGAAACACATAGTCAAAGCAAGGAATGAAGATCGACCACGGAAAGAAAGTTACAATGTGGACAAGCCTAATCCACTAGGGTTAGGGTTTTGGTAGTCAATGTAATGGGTTTTACCCACATTTTGTAGTATAAATATGATGTATGAGGTAGATAGGAGGTATCAATTAATGATTATCTTAGAAGATCTTCTCTTTGAGAACCTTTTTGAGTTTGAGTCGTAGTACTAGTTTTGTTGGAGTTGTAGAGCTCGGATGATGTCAATTTTGGAGACTCATGGAGTGTAACTAAGGGTCAGGTCACAAGTTGTGGAGCTTGGTGCGACGCTGGTCAGCCTCACAAGTACTAAAACCTATGATGTAATGCACGCAACACCATATTTTGATGAAGAATAATAAGAAGAAAAAGATCTTTGTGGATGTAGCCTAGGGGGGGTGAACCACAATAAAAGTTGTTTTAATGTGTGGAATGTTATTGTTTATGCTTTGATATGATTTTATGTTGAATGGATGAATGAATACATGGAATTTTCAAGGTTAATTTACATCATGCACTAGATTAGACATGTTAATTGTGTAGAATGAATGTTAAGGGTTAAATGAATGGTAGCTCTAATGAATGATGAATGTTGAAGTAGATTAAGTATAAATATGCCTAAAATTCCCACGAGTTCCATCCCTTCCATGATTGCAGACACTTGGGTCATGTAGTGACCCATAAGCCATCTCGGGTGAGACTGCATTGTGCACTCTGTGCATAGTGTTTCCTTCTGGTTTACCAGAGGGGCTGATGGTTTATATGGTTTTGTTGGAGAACTGAGGTAGAACCCAGGTCATCCCATACATCCAACAATGGGTATACAACACCAGCCACTCCCCCAACCGACAGAGATGGAAAGAAGCTTAACGAAAATAACTCAAAGGTTAAAGGTACTATTCTGGGCAGTTTAGTTGATTCAATTTTTGTCAAAGTTATGCATTTTGATAGTGCAAAGGATCTTTGGGATAAACTCCAAAATATTTATGAAGGAGAATCCAAGGTGAAGGGAGATAAGCTTCAAATTTGCAGAGCTAAGTTTGAACAATTGAAGATGAAGGAAGATGAATACATTGCAGCCTACCTTTTGCGAGTTGACGAAGTAGTCAACATTATTAAAGGATTGGGAGTAGATGTTGATGACTCAATGGTTGTTCAAAATGTATTGAGGTCTCTTCTTGTGAGATTTGATTCTAAAATATTATCCCTAGAAGAAAGAGAATATCTCGGTACATTGAGCATGGATGAGGTACATGGAATATTTGCAGCCCATGAGATGAGAACATAACAGGAGAACCCAGTCACAAAAGAAGAAGCTTTCAAGGAATCCAAGAAGATAAAGAAGAAGCAGAAGGAAAAGTCAAAGAAGAAGCATAAGGAAAAGTCAAAACCAAGTTGTAGTTGCAATGATGATTTAGATGAAGATGAAGAGATGGCTAACTTCATAAGGAAATTACAAAAAGGAACCAAAAAGTATAATTGTGTGCTTCCATTGAAGTATTTTAATTGTGGTAGTATTGGTCATTTTTCTTCTAATTGGCTTCATAGGAATAAATATAGTGATGAAGAATACATTTCTAAAAGGGAAAATAAATTTCAAAAGGGAAACAAGAGAAAAAACAATAAGAAATTCCTTACGAAACGTTTCTACTCAGAAGAGGACAATTCCTCATCAGACAAGGAGAATAATGACAGTGAAAATAATTATGAAAGAGTACTCTTCATGGTAGTAGAAGATGATTCTGAAGAAGAAGGTGAATTTGATCCTAGAGCAGAGCTAATCAGTGGATTAGAAGAACTCAGGAAGGAAAGAAAAAAAAACAAGTCACTCAAGGAAAAGATAAAAATGAAAGAGGGATCTCAGAATTCTAACTCTGAAGAACCAAAGCAGATGATCACAAGTCTAAAAATTCAAATAGAAGAAGACATAAGAATTGAGGAAATTCTTAGAATTTAGTTAGAATAAAAGGAGAAAATGATTGGAAGCCTTGAAGCATAAGTATTCTCTTTAAGGAAATATCTTCAGAAGAAAGATATGTAGTAGAAGAGCACCAAAATATTGGATCAAATCATCAACAGTCAAAGATCATCAGATGACATATCCAGACTAGGATACAATCAAGTACAAAATGAGAAAGGGCTGAGCTCCAAGACAATAGAATAGGAAGCACAAAAAATAATCTATGCAAAGGTTGTAAAAGATTCAATCAAGAAGGAAGAATGCAAGCCCCCAAAGAAGAACATTCCATTAATAAAGAAGACTCAAGATGAAAAACTTAGAAGGAGTGCATCACAAAGAAGATCATCTATTCCCATATATCAAAGATTATTTTATGGTCATTGTTTTAATTGTGCTAACTTTGGACATAAAGTTGTAAACTGCAAAGCCTATCCCAAGAACATAAGTAACAATGCAGTGTACATAATAATAATTATCCCAAAAGATCTTATGAAGCATACAGTAGAAACCAAAACAGTTTTGGTTCATTGAACAATGAAGTAGAATGCTACAAATGCCACAACTATGGACATATAGCTCATGATTGTAGAAGGATGATGGATACGTCTATGAGAGAGAACATTGATATCAGATATAAGAATATTTGGAAAAGAAAACAAGAACAAGTAAAATAAATGAATGAAGGACACCCAAAAGTCATACTCTTGGGATTTGCAGCAGTACAAGATCAGGATAAATATACAAGCAAAAAGGAAGATGTCACATACATGAAGGTTTTGAGAAGAAATGAAAAAAAATAAGAATAGGTGAATGAAAACTAGATCCCAGAGATCGTACTCACAAGTTTTGCAACAACGCAAAATCATGATGAATCGAGAGGAAAAAATAAAGATGTCATATTTCAGGAAAAGGATGAAAAGGAAAATGATGAAGAGGAAGATTGGATATTTTCTGATCCATCTGGCTTGGTGAATCCTAGGTAACATGAATATTGAATAGGGGAGTATATGCAATAGATGTTACAGTTCAGAGATCTATCCTTCAGACAACATGAAGTGATTCAGAGTGGTTCGATGGCAGAGGTATAAGATGTCCTATGACAGATTGGTTGGTTAAGGGACATGTTTCATAACACATCTCCATGTAGGTATGCAGAAGACCAAATGACAGGCACAAGGAATATCATTGGTACACTTTTTGATGCAGAGATTCATAGAGGACATATTCAGGAAGGAATATATTCATTTCATAACATTGCATATTTGTAGAGTTTGATTTGTAGTTGAACAAACCAGTGGGCATAGTTGTTCCAGTTTGAGATGCAGGTATGTGATGATCAGTTGCAATGGATTTAGAGAAGTATTTAGAATAGTGAAGTGGTAAATGGGTCAACATTGTGGACAGTTGTGCAGTAGAGTCATGATCAATATGGGTCACATGGACACAGATAGATTCGTAAGACACTTGACAGGATTGGATATATATATATATATATCAGTGGATGAGAGCATGCGTTCAGATACAATGAATGTTTTTTGAAATACTTGAATGATTTTTGAATTCTTTTTATCAGAGATGTACATGAGGAAGCACCATCAGAGGCTTACTAATAGGGGGAGCAACCCCAAGGAAAGCTCAAACAGGGGGAGCAACCCTAAGGAATATACCCTTTTCCATTGATGTCAAAGGGGGAGAGATAGAAACATTGATGAGGAGTGATGGTCATAGGGGGAGAATGAACATGGTGTTTCCATGTCTAAGTGTTTCCATCAATGTTGGTGTTGAAATCAACTCCAAAGGGGGAGATTGTTGGACAATTGGTTGTCATTGATGTCAACCTTTGGAGAGTGATATTAGAGATTGATTTTAACTCTTACAGAAGTCTGGAATCCCTAGAGATGTGGACGAGATTGTTGGATAGTTGGTTGTCGTGTTAGAGGTATACCATTGATATTGACACATTGTTAAGGTATACACTTGGTATATGGTAGCACATGGATATGATATATCTCTTGGTGATGATGGTACTTGGTTGAGGTACACCATTGGTATTACTTGTTTAGCATATATTATGGTACATGTTGTATGGCATGATATTGTTGATGAAATGGTACAGGTTTGGTGCATGGTTGATGCACTTGTTATGGTACAGATCGTGGTACTTGTTGATGTGCATGGTTTGGCACACGGTATGGTACAAGTGTTGATGTGCATTGCTGATGGATGGTACAAGTTGGTACATGGTATAGCACATGCACATATCTTGTGATGGTATGTTGGTTACTTTGGTACATGCTTGGTAGAGGCATGTGTTGGTGATGGTGGACATCTGGTTGAGAGGTGCCCTTGGTATATGATCCATGTGAGAGGATCCAGTGACAGGTTGGTCATGGAACCCATAGTTGATTAAGGAATAAAGACACGAAGGTCAATATACCGACATGTAAGACTATCATAGATGGATAGTATGCATTCCATTTCTGGGGATATATGGTACGCCACGTAGTTCCTCACAGTTGAGGAGATATGGCTATGTGAAGTTGGAGGACCATTAAGAATATTCTAGAAGCCTCTAGAAGGTCATCAAGAAGCTTGACCAATCAAAGTGGTTGCAACAAGGGATTAATTATTGAAAGATTAATTGTTGAGAATGATTGTTGAAAGATTAATTAATTATAAAAAAAGATTTATTAATTATTGCATGGATAATTAGTTATTGGAGGGATAATTAATTATTGCATGTTGAAGTAAAGTGGTAGTAAACAACATATAATTAATTATTGTAGGGATAATTAATTATTTGCATAAATACTTAATTATTGGAGGGATAATTAATTATTGCGTGGATAATTAAAGAGTAAACAAAAGATAATAGGTTGCATGTGAGTTGCATGTGAGTTTCATTCCATCATGAGTTTGCATGTCATCAAGAAATTTATCTTTATAACACAGAGAAGAGTCCACTGCAAATCACTTATGTGTATTCACTTCTAAGAATATAGGCTGGATATCTGAGGTAGTGAGTGGAAGACAAAGAAGTCAAGTGAAGTAAGTAGTTTGCAGTAGTAGAGAGTAAGGATAAGGGGTTTCATACATGAATTCCTTGAGTATATCTGCGAGTTTCAGGAGGAAAAGTGCAGACATCCACAGGATGCAGTGAAGAAAAGCACAAATACCCGTGGACGATAATACACACATTCGTAGACATGTGAGGAAAAATCCAAGAATATCAGGGATCATGAACTCAATTCAACTTTAGGGTAAAGGTATATCTTCCTGAGTGTGTTAGGGATTTATTATGAAGAAATCAAGAACAAGTATGTATCAATGATTTATGAGCACTTGATTTGAAGAATTATTTTGTGGATTTTGGTATGAGGTGTGTTTGGTTGCATTCTTGATGAGATATTGATATCAGAAGTAGCGACAACAGAGATATCATTACCAGTAGTAGAAACAAGTTATCAATTACAACAACAGAGGTAGTGACAGGGTTATCTACAGTTATATTTCAGGGCGGTTGGGTGGCGAAATGAAAGGGGGTTGTAGCCTCCTTCTGGTTGGAGCCAGGAAATTAGGGAGTTGGAGCTTCCTTCAGGTTGCAGCCTGTAAATAGGGGGTTGGATCCTCCCAATTGTAGCTCTAGAAATAAGAAGTTGGTGCTTCCAATGAGTGTACTCTTTGAAAAATAAGAAAAACATTATGTGGTTTTTTCCCGCATTGGGTTTCCACGTAAAACTTTGGTGTACTGTGTTTATGTTTTTTTATGCGTTGATTTATGGTACTTATGATATATTGAATGATGATTGAATATCATTGAAGATTTATATTGTGGTTAAAGAAAGATATGAAGCTGTGTTATTGGTAAATATTTTGGGAGAACTCATTTCTTGTCATTTATCTCATTTGTTTTCCTTGCATTTTGGTCTGGGTAGTCGCTTCTTAGTCTCCTAATTGGATTGTCTCTTTGTGCTTGCTGTAGGGTTTTTCTAGGAACTTGTTTATTCATTCCTTGCATTTTTGTTTCATTATATTGAAAATACAAAAATAATTTTCTTTTGGCATTTTATTCAGAGCATTTACACTTTTGGTTGCATTACATTAATTTTGACATGTTAGGAAAGATTGCACTTCATTGAAATAATGGAGATTGCATTCTAATAACAACATTTAGAAGCATACCATAACTTTGAAAATCAAGACTAGTACTTAGTAGTGTTTTTATATTTTCTTCTTTTTATCTAAATGTTGAGTCATCATACCATTAGGTTCATGATCACACCTCTTGAGTAAGTAAAAGCCATTAAAATTAATGTTGCATAATTAAAATTGATTAGAAACGATTTTATTTTTCAAGGTACACAATCAAGTGTAGGAGCTAGGGCCTTGGAATAGGATTTTGTGAGTAAACTTCTTCAAGGCTATAAAATTCAATGTATGTGTCTGAACAGGGAGTGGTGAAACCCATTATGTAATTAGTGTTCTCAGGAGGCTTCGCTCACACCATAGTTAAGCACGAGGTTGAACGAAGTTGGTTGCAAAGATATCCCTCTAATACCTTATGTTTTGATAGGCACTACAACCCTCCATTTTTCATTTGATCTTGTCTACCTCCCTAAAAATGGAGCGCCTTATCTTTTGAGCATAAGGGAAAGCCTCACAAGTCTCCTTCCCCATCTCAAGATTCTTTTGATAACTCATGTTTCACTTGGAAAAACCAAAGTCATAAATACTTGGTGTTACAATCCAATTTTGGAATCGACAGAGTTACTTCAAACTTCTTCGAACAGTTCAAAGGCGTTACTTCAAACTCCTCCAAACAGTTTGGAGTTCCTGTATTTTTCTCTGATACACAACATTATCTTAAGAGTTAGGAGAAAATCCTCTGATATGTTCAGAGGAGTTACTTCCAACTCCTTCTATATGTTTAAAGGATTTACTTTCAACACTTCCAAACAAATTGCGAGAGTTACTATCTCGACTTCCGAACTAATCGAAGAACTTTCTCTTTGGTCCTCCGATCAAACCAACCCCAACCACCACATTAAATGTCATAAATGACTATTTGGATATATAAACAGAACGATGTTATGTTTAGTGTTATATTACCATTTTCAAGTGAATGAGGAAACTTGACGTTAAATGCATCGAGTTGAACTCCGTTCGAAGCTCTCACCTATCCATACTCACCACATGGTGGGAGGACCAGGTAAGAGAACCTGACCTCACTTCTATTATAAGGTTGGGGTTAGGTCTTTGTCATTTTTAGTTTTTTCCTTGTCCCTTACTCCCTTTCCCTAGATCGATAATCTTATTCCCTGATTCTCGTCACATTTCTCTCAGCCACATCCCCCTTCACCAACCTAAAATTTTTCTGATAGCTTGTTCCTTGCCACAGAATGAGTGGTCGATTGGCCCCTTTTCCTTCACCATGACAGGCTTTCTTTGTGTCCTTGTACTTAATAATTGCAAGCCTTGAAGCTTTCCCTAATCACGAAGACCATGATCCCAAGGGATCTAGGATTTCCTCATGCTCCTCTAAACTAGTAGTGATTTTTCCGTGGATCGCTTTCCATTTTTTGCGAAAATCTCTAAATCTAAACCGGATATTTTCAAAGTAGCTCTCCTAGCACATAAAATAAGTTATTACTAACTTCTCTGATGCATTCAGAGAAGTTAAAATCTTTTTCTCTACATATGTCAAAACCTTTGGAAACAACTCCTCTGATCATATCAAAGGAGTTACTATTAACTCCTCCGATATGATTGGAGGAGTTACTTTTAAGTGCTTCAAAATCCTAGATACTGTGACATTTCCTTCCAATGATAGATCAAAGAAGTTGGAAATAACTCTTCCGATCTCATCAGAGGAGTTGTTACTAACTCCTCTGATGCGATTAGAGGAGTTTTTCTTAACCCTTTTGATTTGTATCAGAGAAGTTACTTTCTTGATCTCCGATTTCACCTTTTAAGATGTTTCCAAGCATTTCACCCTAAAATCTCATCAAATAATTTGAGCATTGTCTACCATTAACTTGACACCAAGAGAAGGAAACTTGCTATGTCTTGATAATTTCAATAACTCTTATAATTGTCCGATCATTTAGCTATATTTGAAATCATTCTCTAAACTTATCCTTTTTGCAAGCTCAAACATGTCACCATGGAAGAAAATAGTGGCAAAAGCAATGAGAGTTGAGCCATCTAGTAGCTCCCAACAAACATTAAAAGAAGAAGTTGTCGGGACCTTATATGATGATACATTAGGACATCTAGAGAAGGATGGAGAGACCTTAAAATGTGGAGAAATATATTATATGTTCAATAATTCAAACTTCTATATGGAGGAAAAAGATCTAGATGAGCTCCAGGCGTTTAGGAACATCAGAAAGTCAAGAATTTTTCAGGGTGGAAACACATCCAATGGTCTTCCCTTGTGCAGACGCCATTTCATGGATTTAGAAGAACATATACATAAATAGTCGATATGTTTGTAATTCAAGAAAATAACTGATAGATTCATTCAAGCCCGATGATTTGCATAAATGTTATCATATTGAAGCTGGGAACAAAATACTAGATGGTTAACTCCTCAACGAGCTGGAACTTACACCAAAAGATTTATTCCTCACATGGTGCAAAGCAGATAAGCAGTTCAATTATCGTCCCAAGAGCCGGTACCCCACGGCCAATTTAATGAGACCCTACAAGTATATGGTGGCCATGTTGTGCAGGTTATATAGGGAACAAGATGAAACTCATTCCCTCCTATCATACATGTCCCTAATTTATTTATGTGCAAAAGTAGGGGTCTCATTCAACTAGGTAGCATATTATCTGAAAATATCAAAGCTTCCATCTCTGCAGTTACACAAGCACAACCATGGAAATTTCCAAGTTTCCATATGTCCTCATACCTCCTGGAAATAATGTGTATGGAACACAAGTACCCAAATATGGGGTGGAATTGGTTTCGCTCCGATGTCGTGATCCGCGTCTATTGCAAAGTGCTTTGGGAGAACAAATACCATAAAAAATATCAAAGGATTTGTGAGCACTTCCTTGCTCCCTTATATGAATTTATCTTTTGCACATCCCCACCCTGTATGATAGACAAAGCCATAGCATTCATAAGGAGAATTAGGGACTAGTATTTGATGGCACATGGTACCTATATAATAATATATGGTGCAATGAAGCCACCCCACCTACTCCCTTGGTTTGTTCCTGACAAACTTGTGCTTCAGGAGGTAACGTATCAAACTATCATGCATGGGGTCAAAGGAATACTATACAGATCAAAAAAAGAAATTTCACCTCCAATACCTCTATACATTGGCAACTATTTCCTTAAGAACACCAAGAAAGCTCAAATAGAAGTGGACATCTTACTTTCCTACCACTTTGGAGAGGAAATATTCAAGAGGCATGACCCTAAGAATTGAAGATTTTCAGGTTCTATCAAGCTTGTCAACTGGTTCTATCTTTGACCACAGATTGACTCTAAGTTTCAACTGTTATGATAATGTTTCCTACTATTTTAGGACAGCCAACAGTGCAAGAACTTCTTGCTTATTTGTTACGGTTGCACTTCCAATTTAAGGTGCTCTAGCATGTAGTTTTAGTAACCAGAAGTTAGCACATGCATACTGAAATAAGTACAACACACCTAAAGATCTTTACAGCTGAAAATGAGCAGATCTAAGAAACTAACACATGCATTTTTGTACATAGGTATTTTTGGTCAACATGACCCTGGATAAAACCAGTTTGGGATATATGTCTATATAATGATGATGAAAGAAAGAGATACAACAAGTAATGAAATACAATGGAACCTATATACATAGAAATATCCTCACAAGCCTTTCCACAAGATCCAGAAAGAAGTTCCCAAACTCAGGTGCACCCTCTCCCTTTGTTGCCCTCTGCACTGAACTGAAGCGCTCTAGCTCATGTGTGACCCAATGAAGAAATCACTCCATAGGAATGTGCTCTCCTGTGTTGCCTCTCCACTAAAACTATCATAGATCAAATCCTCCAAGCAGATCTGCTACCAGGTAGCTGCCAATCCTCTCCACAGGTGTGCCCTCCTCCTAGCAGAAATGATCACCATAAATAAACAAAGACTAAAGCTAGATATCTCTCACCATGAAAGAATGCGCCCTCCCTCTATCCTCCTCATGCATATTACCTCATCTCAAGGTGACAAGTCCTCCTCTCCTCATGAGCAAATGAAGGATACAAGTGCGCCTCCTCTCCTAGATGCGCCCCTCCTCCATGTAAAATGATCCCTCTCAGAAATGAAGGCTATGGTTCCATGGAAATTCTCTCCATGCAATATCAAACCAAACAAGAGCCTCTCC
>SNQJ01S0048582.1:53151-65344 GCA_010110895.2 Picea sitchensis
GTGACATATTTCACTTTTGACTTAAAACTCCTAAGTCAAAGTGAAATTAGAATCATAAAGTAAAGTACAAGGGTAATAGTCTCCCCCCTTTGTGCTTAGAGACTCATAAGCACATGGGGACCACTTTCCAAGGTACCCAAATCCCAACAAGAATATCATCAAAGAGCACTTCAATAGCATGAGACTCCTATATGAATACACCACTGAGTTCTGGGAAGAAGAGGAGGTGCACCAAAATTCCAGAACTTACGACGAAGTCATTATCAACAGGCAAGGCCAGCCAAAAGGAAGGATCACTGACAAAGAAGTTGCAAGAGAGGCAACCAGAAAAATGGAAGAGCGAGATGAAGCTGAGAGATATTCTCCCATCTCTATCTCAACTCATTTAGGTTCCGTTGAAGAGGAGGAAGGAGCACCAACAAATAAAAAGAGAAGAGACAAAGAGAAGGTGTCGAAAAGGAGGAACGATGCTAAAAATAAACAAAAGATAGAAGCCGATAAAGCTGAAGCCGAAGCAAAAGATGCTGTAGAAAAAGAAAAGGAGCTCGTAAAAGCAACAAGAGTAGTAGCCGAATTAAAAGAGAAGGCGACAAAAGAAGCAATGGATAAATTTTATAAAGATGAAAGATAAAGGAAGAATATAGAGAACAGAGAGGGTGACACACACCCGATGGACTTGGATATCCTAGGAAATTCCATCGTAGGTACAGGAGCAGAAACAATGAGCAGTGGTTTAGGCCTTGGGCCCTGGGAAACTTTTCAATTAACCGAAGTATTGGATCTAATAAGTTTCACATACGATATTAAAATCGATATAATTTTGCAAGAAAGAGTGAAAAAGGTGCCAACGCCAGAAGGAGCCCCTTTATTAGTGGTTACTCAAGTCCCTGTCACAGGATATGTCAGGGAAGACCCTGTGGCAATAGTTAGGGAAGGATATGCATTTATGGATGCAACCATAGGCAATATACAAAGGCTATGTCAGCGGAATGAAGAGAAGGAGGCAAGGATCAGGGAGCTATAAGAAAAACTTCAACAAGTAAAGATCAATGAAAGAAGTCTCCTCAACTCTAAGGCTAGTGCGTAAAGAGTTAGGAATGATTTGGAAGGTGCCATCATTGACATGTATGCCAATACAAACCTCTTCCAAAATGTGGCTGCAATAGTAATTGACCAAAATAACCGGATACAAATGCAGCTGACACAATACAACACTATCTGTGAAGGTATAGCAAACATTGATACCTGGATAGCGGAGAATACTAATGCACCTCCTGAGATGTGTAGACCCTCAAAATCATTTATAAAGACAAATTTGTACACAGTAGATCATTGCCAACAAAGAGGGAAAAAATAAGATAAAGAGGTAACCAAGGCTATGACAATATGTTCAAGGATTCACAAAGCTTCCCATAAACTGATAAGTAATCGTCGTCTCCCAATATTACATGAACTTGGGAAGAATTTGGTCATAGAAGAATTGGTGAATGCAGTCCAAGACAACACAAGTTGAAGGAAACATATAGTTGAAGCGACAACTTATGTCTCCATAGATCTGATTGACCAACATCTATTATAGCCAGTGAAGCTTCACACTATGATATAGGTTTTCATGAAAAAATTAGAAAAGGATATAAGTTACCTTGATGACAACATCGCCATGAATGACACAACACTGAAACAACCATCATACATGAGAATCAAGTTGATGTATAACTAGTTGGAAGTTTGGACAACTTATCTGTTACGAGGAAAATCTCTCTATGGCTAGGGGTAAACCACAACATATAGAAATGACTGCAGAAATCAACTATAATCTCAAGTATGCTATATAAGAAAATATGATAACAAGACAAGATAAGAGGCCTACCTCGTCCAAACGTTTGATGAAGTCCACCGTTGAGCACTTGACTCAAAGAAATATACCTGCAACTAGTCCTCAACAATGAAGCAACACAAGCATATGGTGATAATATATGATGTTAGCATATTCAATAGCATAATCCATCAACATTCATAACAAATACGCCCATGGAATAATAATTCAAATATTTTTGAGATATTAATTGGACGAGAAAAGAGTATTTCTATTAAGATATAATCAACAGAAGTGAATAAGTTACAGACTTCCGTGTCGGCACGGTTCGAAACTGAGAAACTAAGTTCATTCCAGTTGGGCATCCACCACTTCAATTCTCCACCAAAGGCAAGCTCATGTAAGAGAGACACCAAAGTTATCAATCGGTAAGGGAAGAGATTGGGGGATGAACAATGTGTTTAAACTTAAAGGACAAAGGGATGCAGACTCAATGTGAAGTGAATAATTTCTCCAGAGTAACTTTGCTCTCAAAGTTGAATTCTTTCTCCTCTATTCCATAGCTCGGATTTGGCCGATTTATAGCCTTCAAGTGGAATTGAAGGGATGAGTCAAAACATTTCCAGTATATGGAAGGCAAAGGATCATTGATCTCATGATGTGACATGGAAACCCAACAACATTTTTCAATTTTGGGCACATTTCCTGATGTACGCGAGTTGTAGTGGTGCAACCTGCGTATACACATGTTGTATAGTAGGTAGGGCATGTATATGTGGAAAAATTATGTTTTTAGCTCTGGTATTTGCAAAATGGGACTTCAAGTCTGCATAGGGAAATGGAAAAAGGCCCTCTGTGCAAGATTGCATGGGGTGGAGAAAATCTTGCTATAACATTATCTCCAAAGCAAAATTTCACAGGGAAAGGACAAAATAGTTGTTTTTCTCTTATCTTTTTCCTAACCACTTCAAATTTCATCCTTTCTCCCACTTTTCATTAGGAGAGAGAATATGAACAATTTTGTAACTACCTCTTCAAGACGAAGGTGAAATGACACATAGGAGTTACTAGCGTTTTGTATAAAATAGAGTAGAAACTCATGGGAAGGGACTTTTGGCTTTTCAAGCATTGTATAGACCCAATAATTGTTTCGAGAACATATACTTTGTTAATTAATATTGATAAGCCTTCAAGGGAAGCATATTATAAAAGGAATTCTGGTAGAAATGGATCGAATCTTTGAACTACTTCAAGTGAAGACAATTGTTGTTTCTATGGACTGTAAGAATGCTTATTTGTTGTAGACTAATTCTTATACAATCTTTGTCATTATGCAGTTATTGATATTTATTCAAATATTTCAATGCCTTGAGATTTGTGGGTTATTACAGTATGTGTTGTTTTGATATGGATTAATATGAATATATACATATGTATGCATTTGTCTCCAATCTTCCTCTTTTGTTGCAGCTAATTGTATAAAAGTTGTGTAAGGTTTTGGTTGCATTATAACTCACTGGTTACTCTAGTTTTCTCCTAGCTAGGATAGGTTAGTGTAGATTAGTAATGGATTAGTTGTCTTTACATACATGGTCTTCATCTACATCTTTCCATTGCATTCTCACTATCCACCCACCTCATCGATACACCGGACTGTAACCGGTATGAAAACCAAAAGACAACAATAAATGGCAGCCAAGCCAAATTCCAGATGGGATTCCTAATCTAAACGGTGTATAGTCTAGTTGCGACAATATACTGAGGAATACCCCTTGTTGTTGTCAAGAAAAGTTGAACCCGCCAATAGAATTGGTGCTAGAAGGAGGGCCATGTTTTATGGATTATATACATGAATTAAACAATAACCGAAATCGATCTTCAACGAGTAATCACAACTCTCAACCTACCTTGTTTCATCGAGTTGAGTCTGAAAAAAAATTAACTACGAAGGCTTAAAGGCTAATTTCAGAAGTGCTTCCAGTAGTCTTGAAATACATACTAAGACCCAGTTCTGCATACCGCGGGAAGAATTCCATGAAACTTGTAGAATTACATGTGCTTACACAAATATTCTTGGGAAACTACCTACAACCTCTAAACTCTCTAGAATAAAAGACACCTAGGTAGAATGTCCTAACATAGACCAAAATTTGTATGTTAAATCTGTAGATGACCTGATTGAAACTGATTTACAAGAAGTCCCAGTCCCCTTAAGCAGAGTTGCACGTTTCCTCATTGAATGTGGAGAAGAATTTGAATGTGAACAAGCATAAATTACCATAAAACAATTAATGGGAGAAAACATGAACCACAAATAAGTTATACCTCGATGGAGGGCTCAAGGAGATCTCAATCTGGCTGGACCGCTTCATGAAATTCAAAGGAAGTTTGATAAGCTTCTCCCAAAATTTGACCCAGACAAACCCGTATCCCCGAAAGACCATGTTAATAATTTATTTTTGGACATACATCTTCTAGGCGTTGAACATGATGCCGTAGTGTGTAGGTTATTTCTTTACACGTTTTCTAGAAATTCCTCTACTTGGTATTTCAACTTACCTACTAGGTATGTTACAGATTGGGATAGCTTTGAAAGGATCTTTATAAGAAAATTTGGGGAAAGAAAAATGACTGTGTCTCTACAAAATGAACTAGGAGCCATTAGAATGGACAAGAGGGAAAGAGTAAAAGACTTTAACCAAATTTTTCTTAATGTCTTAATAAAGTTTCCTCATGATGTATCTCATGCCTAGTCATTAGCTATTGAATATTACATAGTTGCATTAACCCCTATCATCCAAAGTCGTATCGATACCTTACTGAACCTTGAGAAAATACGTGACAAAACCAAAAGCAAGTTTGAAGCTCACCAACAAACAGTAAAACGTTGGTTTGATAAGAAATCTACAGGTGAGAAAGAGTTCCAATTTGGGGAGTTAATTCTAAAATGGGACAAGCCATGTGAAGATAAAGGGAAACATTCAAAATTTCAACAGCTTTGGCTTAAACCCTACCTCATTAAAGAAAAGACTGGTCAAATAAATTTTTGATTACATAACCTTCAGGGGGAAGTCGACTCTGTCCCTGTAAATGACCAAATCCATAAGCACTATATTGGTTAGCCATTGAGGTTGATGGTAACTTGTACATAAATAAATTCTGATTTTGTTTTTCATTTGATTTTGCTTCTTCAGTTAGGTTGGTTTTCTTAATCTTTTTTATTACTGGCATTTTCCTTTATCTGTCTTGATGGCTACCCTTGTGATTTTTAATTTCTCGCAACTTAAAGAAAGTCATGTGTATAAATGTAGCACATCTGGTGTAGATAGACTAAACATCTATGTAATATAATGTCAAATCTACATATCTCCCCAGACATGCAATCCCTTTATGCATTATCACAAGTCAAGATCTGGTGGAGGAACATAGATTATCAATACGAAGAGACACTGGGAAAATAGAGAGACAAGAGACTGCACTGAACAACATATCGCTATGTTATATGAGCTAAACAAAAATAGTCTAGAGGAAATGTTCATAGTAGACTAGGAATCACGACTCATGAATTTTTCTCATCCATAATCAAGTTAGTAGATCTCACCATCATAAGTGTCGTTCCTAGTGCCTTTAAAGGTTAAATGGAATCCCCCCATCCACCTATATCTCTAAATAAAAGAGAATCAAATATTATAAAAGGTGAAGGCTTGGGGAAAGTCTTTCCATATCACATGGGACATGCAAGTATCTCCACTGGGGCTATGGATGCTCGTTGGCAGTGGAGCAAGGCTTGTGACACCAGGGTGACTTTGTCGGGGCTATGGATGCTCGCTGACAGTGGACTGACACCAGAGAAATGAACTATAACTTGTATTCTCAACATTATTGATGTTTTATGATGCCAACGCCCTCAAACCGCAGGTCAGAGGGTCCACGTCAGCACAAGATCTTTCCTCTCTCACGGCCCGAAGAACTCTAAACGGATCTTCTATTTCCCTATCGAGAAATCTGCACCCACAACAATCCTCGTGGGATCCCCCTCTTTACACTTGGGAGATCGGACTTTGCAACTTCACAAGGTCAGTGGTCGAGTGTTGGTCTCTCGAATCCCCGAAACCCGACAACAGTCAACGCTAACCTTCCCTTCTCCTTTCGAGATTTTCCCTATCGGGATTTCGGCACTCGCGGTGTCGAGTAACTTGCTTCCCCGACTCCCGAATCCCAATATTCTGATACTCCAATATGCTCGTGTGGTTGACCTTTCAACGGTCCTTCACCCCTTCGGCATTTCAGAGTTCACAATATCGTGAATCCTAATGTAATTGTTTCGGGATTTCTCTCCATGAAAACCCGAAATAGTATGCCACTTGTCCACTCGCCGACTCCTCCGTGGCCCACACAATTCCACTGAGCTATCGGGATATCACGTTTCACGATTTCATGATTCCCGTTGAAATGTTTACGGGACTTCACCCCACGAAACCCCGATATACGAATCCACGTGTAAATCCGATGATACATGTGGCTCGGATCTACGGTTCGCCCCTCCTGAGCTTTGAACCTTTTGGGAATACTTCGTTGTATCTCCCCTACTCCTCCTTGAGATCTAATGGCTCACGGAAATTCGCGAATCCTCCTCGGAGAATTACGACCGTCCATTCTTCCTGATGATTTCTGCTAATGACCAAGTGTTCCTCCACAAACTTGTTCACCTGCGGCACAAACTTACGACGCTTCTTACAAACTTCCAGTCACAGCTTCCCTGCACTGTCCTTCAATAATTTTGAAGGCCTTATCCTTCCTGAGCTTTCTTATACTCCTAGACCTTAGAAAATACTCTTGCGCGCACTCCTTGCGGCAACCTTCAGACACTTCCCAGTGCTGAATTTCCTTCGACCCTGCGCACACCTACAACATCAGTCTCTCACAATTTTCTCAAATTCACAACCCTGAGGCTTCACTCGGCCTGCGCACTCCTTGCACGGCTCCTGTGCCCCACTGCACTTGTGAATGAACGAGAACAAAATCTTAACTACCTGAGTCCTTTGTCAACGCACTCCTTGCGGACACTTCAACTGCACTCCTTGTAGGAACTCTGTCTTAGGTAGAGAAACAATTGAAACTCATTCCTCCTTCCTTTCAGACTTCAAACTCAAACATGAAATCATATACACAGCACATAAAGCAAACGTATAATAGGAAGCAAACATTCATGCGCATATCATTCAAAAATGTATACACAGAGAACAAACACAAAACCATGAATTTGAATCAACCTCTTTCTATTAATCCAAATATCTGTACATGGGTGTTCTTACACAGCTCTCTGCATGCTCTTGCTCTTCCAACAATGCCGCTTCATCTATCTTACAATACACAATGAGGGTGGCTATATCCTGTTTCCCTCTTGCGCTCTAAAACTGTCTAATATAGAATTAAATTCTATCTACTTGCATTAACTACTTTAAATGCCTTCTACCTACTAAGGACAAGAGCAAATCGCTCAAGGTCCGTTTACATTATACAAGTGCGCTTCTTCTTAATGGCTTCATTTAAGATTGCGCAACAACTTCAAGGTGATTTTAAAAATCTGCGCTGACACTTGTCTAGCTGTCTCCGCGCTGGCTCGCTTGATGTTGGTGATGCTCCTGCATCATTTTATTTCTATTATACTACCTACATATTCACTTCTAGACATTTACCATGTGATTGGATATCAATTTGAAAGAAATCCCTTAATTCAGAAAGGTCTCACCCCTCTTTGAACTACCTCAGTCTTTTCCATATGCAAGTTATGGGACCCATGTGTTATTTCTTATGATTTTTGTATGATGGAGCATCCTTCCTAAATTATGTGTAGACATCATATTGCAGAGATCCAAGGCTTCACCTATTGTGTCACCATTTTCTATGACAGACACTACAACCCTCCATTTTTTGTTTGATATTGTGTACCTCCCTAAAAATGGAGCTCCTTATCTTTTGAGCATAAAGGAAAGCCTCATAAGTATCCTTCCCCATCTCAAAATTCATTTGATAACTGATGTTTCACTTGGAAAAAAAAGTCACAAATACTTGGTGTTACAATCCTATTTTGAAATCGACAAAGTTACTTCAAACTCCCCTGAATAGTTCAGAGGAGTTACTTCAAACTTCTCCGAACAATTAGGAAGAGTTCCTGTATTTTTCTCCGATACACAACGTTATCGTGAGAGTTAGGAGAAACTCATTCGATATGTTCGAAGGGGTTACTTCCAACTCCTTTGATATGTTTGGAGGAGTTACTTTCAACTCTTCTGAACACATTGCAAGAGTTACTATATCAACTTCTAAACTAATCAGGGAACTTTCTCTTTGGTCCTCCTATCAAACCGACCCTAACCACCTCATTAAATGTCATAAATGACCGTTTGGCTATATAAATAGAACGAGGTTAGGTTTAGTGTTATCCTACCATTTGCAAGTGAATGAGGAAACCTAAGGTTAAACACACCAAGATGAACTTTGTTCGAAGCTCTCACCTATGCATACTCACCACGTGGCAGAAGGGTCCAAGTAAGAGCACCTCACCTCTCTTCTATTCTAAGGTTGGGGTTAGGTCTTTGTCATTGCTAGTTTTTTCCTTGTCCCTTACTCCCTTGTCTTAGATTGATAATATTATTCCTCGCTTCTTGTCACTTCTCTCTCAGCCACATTCCCCTTCACCAAACTTACGTTTTTCTTAGAGCTTGTTCCTTGCCACAAAATGAATGGTCGGTCGACTCCTTTTCCTTCACCATGAAATAATTTCTATGCTCCCTTGTGCTTAATCCTTGCAATCCTCGAAACTTTCCCCGAGAAAAAAGACCATGATCCAGAGGGATCTAGGATTTCCTCACACTCCTCTAAACTTGTTGTGGTTTTTCCCTGGATCACTTTCCAATTTTCGCAAAAATCCCTAACTCTAAACCAGATATTTTCAAAGTAACTCTCTGAGCACATCAGAGAAGTTATTACTAACTTCTCCGATGCGTTCAGAGAATTTATTACTAACTTCTCTGATGCGTTCAGAGAAGTTAAAATCATTTTCTTCGTGTATGTCGGAGCCTCTGGAAACAAATCCTCTGATATGATCGGATGAGTTACTTTTAAGTGCTCCGAACATGCGATTGAAGGAGTTGTTCTTAACCCTTTTGATCTGTATTGGAGAAGTTATTTTCTTGATCTCTGATTTCATCTTTTAAGATGGTGCCAAGCATTTCACCCTAAAATATCATCAAAGAATTTGAGCATTGTCTACCATTAACCTGACACGAATAGAAGGAAACTTGCTATGTATTGATAATTTCAATAACTCTTATAATTGTCCAATCATTTAGCTATATTTCAAATAATGATCTAAACTTATCCTTTTTGTAGGCTCAAACATGTTACTGCGGAAGAAAATGATGAGGAAAGAAATAGGAGCTAGGCCATCTAGCAGTTCCCAACAAACGGTAGAGGCAGAAATTGTCGGGACCATATATGATGATACATCAAGACTTCTAGAGAAGGATCGAGAGACCTTGGGAAAAGTATATTATATGATCAGGAAGTCAAACTTCTTTGTGGAGGTATAAGAGCCATATGAGCTCCATGCATTCAAGAACATCAGAAAGTCAAGAATTTTTTGGGTGGAAACACATCCAACGGTCTTCCCTTGTGCAGACTCCATTTCATGGATTTTGAAGAACATAGACATAAATAATCGATATTAAATAATAGCTTCATCCAAGCTTGATGATTTGGATAAATTTTATCATATTGAAGCTGGGAACAAAATACTGAATGGTCAACTCCTCAGCGAGTTGGAACTTACACCAAAATATTTATTCCCCGCATGGTACAAAGCAGATAAGCAGTTCAAGTAACAACCCAAGAGTTGGTACCCCGCGACAAATTTAAGGAGACCCTACCAATATATGGTGGCCATGATGTGCATTTTATATGGGGAACTAGATGCAACTCATTTCCTGTTGGTTGTGGGGCTTGATTATCTTCCTGATTCAGAGGTCTTTGTTTTCAGTCGTGTTTATACCCCATGAAGACTTTACACCCCAGAATAATGTACACTCCTCCATGCGGGGGAGTGAAGGGTGGTATATTGTAATTTCATAGTAAATTTGGACCGTTCATTATAAGGTCGCAGATCTGACGATAGAAGTTATGTTAGGTTTTTTTCCCTAGAAGGAAACCCTCTTTTATAAGGGAAATGTATTGTGGCTATGTATCATTGTGAGTATTGTATTATGAGTGAGGAGACTGTGAGAGAAAGAAGAGGAAGTTACAACGGGTGTGTTGTAGGTTGTATCCCTTCATTTGTTGGATAAAAATAAAGGAAGGACTTTGAAATTTCTCTAGTGGGCATAGCCCACACTGGTTGAACCACATATATCTGTGTCTCTATTGTATTGTGTATCTTCCATGTTTTATTTCCTCATTTGTTTTATTTTATTATTCGATGATCGTGTTTTTCTATAAACTGGTATCAAGTGGGAGAAATGGTGGAAAATGGAAATTTCAGGGTCGAGAAATTTAACGGCCAAAAATACCAATTATGGAAGATGCAGATGGAATATTATTTATATCAGAAGGATCTGTTCCCACTATTGGGCGGAATAGAAAAAAATCTGACAGCCATGAAGAAGGAAGAATGGGAGGTTCTTGACAGAAAGGCACTAGGAATGATACGACTGAGCATGGCAACATTAGTGGCTTTCAATATTTCGAAAGAAAAGACAATGGAGGAGTTGATGGATGCATTGGCTAAACTGTATGAAAAACCCTTGGCATCTAATTAGGTATTTATAACAAAGAGATTATTTAATATGAAGATATCATAAGGTGGGTCTATTGCAGATCAGTTAAATTAATTTAATACGGTTACTAATCAACTAAGTTATGTAAAATTGGACTTTGATGATGAGGTCAGGGATATTCTAATCTTGTGCTCATTGCTAGAAAGATGGAATGGCTTGGTCATGGCTGTAAGTAACTTTGTCTTTGGTTCAAACACTTTAAAATTTGATGATGTTGTTGGTGTTATAATTAGTGAGGAAATGCGATGGAAAAACACAGGTGAGACATCAAGTAATGCGTTAAACATGGAGAACAAGGGATGACAAAAGGATAGAGGAAAGGGATCAGGGAATTCTAGGAAGGGAAGATCCAAATCTAGATTTGGAAAGATAGAGTGTTGGAATTGTGGGAAGAAATGACATTTGAAGAAAGACTGCAGAGCTCCAAAGAAACAAAGATATGGACAACATGAGAAAAATCAGGAAGAAAATGTAACATGTGATGTGTTACAAGATGCTTGATTATTTCTATAGATAATATTTCTAAGTCTTGGGTCGTAGATTCAGGGGCTTCATTTCATGCCACACCCCATAGGAAATGTTTTCTAGATTATGTTCAAGGTGATTTTGGACAGGTTCATTTGGGTGATGATGCACCATGCAAAATTGTTGGAATGGGAAAGGTAAAAATAAAGCAAAGCAATGGAAACCAATGGTTGTTGAAAGAGGTAGGACATGCTCAAGATCTATGGGAAAATCTAATTTCAACAAGGTAGTTGGAAAGTGAAGGTTGTATATCCATATTTACAGATAAGGTGTGGAAGGTCACCAAAGGATCATTGGTGATAGAAAAAGGAGAGAAGGTAGGTACATTGTATTTATGTACTGGTAATACTGACTCTTCTATCTCTTTAGCTTCTACATGAGTGGATACAAACACTGTGGCATCATAGGCTTGTACACATGAGTGAGAAGGGGATGCAGATACTTCAAAAAATAAATTTGTTGCCAGATCTTAAACAAATTGATTTGGATTTTTGTGAGCATTGTGTTTATGGAAAACATAAGAGAGTTAGATTTCTCAGAGTCAAAAAAGAAAAGAAGAGTGAAATCTTAGATCTTGTGCATACAGATGTATGGGGACCAACTCAGGTATCAAATGTTTGTGTCTCTCATTATTATGTTACTTTTATTGATGATGCAACTAGAAAAACTTGGGTTTATTGCATTCGACAAAAATATGATGTTTTTGATACATTTAAGAAATGGAAAGATTTGGTTGAGAATGAGACAGGAAAAAGGTTGAAGTGTCTCAATTCAGATAATGGAGGTGAATATTTCAGCAAGGAGTTTGATGTTTATTGTTCATACCATGGGATTTGTAGAGAGAAGACGGTTTTAGGAACTCCACAAGAAAATAATGTGTCAGAAAGGATGAACGGGACAATCATGGAGCATGCAAGGAGTATGATATTGCATGTTGGTTTGCCCTTACATTTCTGGGAATATGTTGTAGATACTGATGTTTACTTAATAAATAGAGGACCTTCAAGCTCTTTGGATG